>JACXSJ010001148.1:59684-115061 GCA_014851325.1 Pentalonia nigronervosa
TTTTTTTTTTTTTTTTTTTTTTAATGTTTTTTGTATTGTAAATGTAGCTTTACAATCATCTACAACTATGTAAAAACACTTGACAAAACAAAAATTGATAGGGAGCATAAATGGTCCGTGTTAATAAAATAAATCACATAGTATAAATTAATAATTATATATTATACTATAGTAATTTTTTTTTCATATCCAATTATTTCTTAAAAGTAAAAACAAATGAAAATTAAGTTGAATACATTATAATTAATCTCATGGTGTTTCAATTATTTTTCTTTCTTTTGTGTCAATTTATTCAGAAAAAAATAAGGCCCAATATTTTTTAAAATTAATTAAGTTTTATATACACCCTTTACCAATCTAAATATCAATAATTATTTAAAAAAAAAAAACAATAATTGTACAAAAAACAACAATAATACGCTGCACACCGTTTAAGTTTTACAAAAATTAGTGTTGTATTTTTTAATATCTCTCATCTCAATTAAGTTTTGATACCAATTCTTTTCAAATGCTGATGTTTCTATCCCTGATAAAAACAAATAACTGAAGACTTACAAAATATTGATAAAAAGGCAGTTTTGTTTTTTTAGCCAAGTGTACATCATACAATATCATAACACACTAAATTAAGTAATAACTTAAAAAAATATTTAATAATGATTTTTCACGAATACAAGAATGCTCACATTTTTACAATTTATTATAATATATAATGTTCATAAAAATTGAAGTAATGTTTAAATCACTTAATACAATTTTTTGCTAAGAAGTTGTCTTCTAATTTTAAGTATAGACTCTATAATCAACAAAGAATTGATTATCCTCTTATAGTGAAATAATAATAATTAATGGAGCAATTGTATGATCAACAATATCTTTTGAAATTATTACCAAATGATTGATAAAGCTAAAAAAAAAAAAAATAATCATAATAAACAAAGAGTTGTACGAGTAAGTATAATAACTCAAGTACAAATAGTTTTAGTAATTGTTAGGGTTTAAGTGTAGTAAAAAAAAGTTAAAAATTAATATTTATATAAAAGTACACAGGTTTCAATTATTTTAATAAAAGCATAATTTTGCACAACAATCATAGTTGAAGCCAAATAGTATTAACAATAAAACAGTTTAATTTAAATTATATATTATTATCATAACCATAAATCTAAATGCTTGTACATTAATATGCATAATTGCATTATATATATATACATTCATACACATACAATGTGTATGCTGCATAGTATATAAATATTTTTAATATTAACATAATATATATATATATATATATATAAATATATATAAATATAGACATTTTTATAAAAGAGTGGAAAAAAAGTGTAAACAGAATACACGCCATTTATTAATCTCAACTTGTTACAAAATGTACTCGTACAACTCTTAAAAAATAGCCATTTGTCTTTGAATTAAAATCTAAAATTATTTACAAATAACTTTTATAATAACTAAGCGCCACTAATATTGTAACGTGTATGTAGTGCTGGACTTGGTCAAAGCATTTACAAAACATTTCCTGTTTTTTTTTTTTTATTTTTGAAGTGGCTTTAAAATAAATTGTTTAGATTTAAATCACTACCATATCCATTTATAAGTAAAAAAAATATTATTTTTTTTTAAACTGCTTATTGGTTTGATAATAAAACATTTATAAGATAAAGATTTTGATTTGATTTTATAATTTAAAAATTATAAACCATTAACAACTAAAATATATAAAATAACACCCCAAAGTTTTAAGGTAATTTTTAAATTCAAAGAGCAAAAAAATGAAATAGTACTCCAAATTATTAAAAAAATGTAACTGTTAATAAGCTAACAAAGTCTGCGCTTCTTTTCAGTAAAATGATACAATTTAACGTATAATCTATTTATCTGGACTGCTTAGTTGAGAACATGGAGTTTTGCAAGGACTCCACCCTGGATATAATCGTTCATTTACTTACCCTGCTCAGGTACTAGAAAATACACAACTATTGATTAATTAGGACATTGATGTTAAAGTCAGTCACTCTAACCTACCTGAGCCAGAAAGATCAAAATTAGGGGTTCCGCGTGGACTCCAGGTCGCATTGTTGGCGACTGCCTCGTCTTCCTCGGTGACTGAAAAGCAAACAAAACAAAATTATTAACAATCGGATAATGACAGACATGGACTTAGGCAAGTCGACATACTCATATCACTCCAAGTGGTAATGTTCGAGTGTGTTGTTTTTGGACTTATCAGCTGCTGTCCTGTCGGAATAGATCCTTTGTGCAACACCCTAATGACGACGACAAAAACAAAAACAGAGAGACAAAACGCAGTTAGTAACGATTAACAAACAACCATCAGACCACAGTCAACGGCGACAGAGGTTGGTCATGATGATGATGATATTATTAATAATAATAATATATAGTATATAAGTAGGCAGGTATACTGACTTTTTTTTCGACGTCCAAAGCACATAGTCTTCCCGCTTGAAATGTTCGGAACATATCCTGAAACTCTTTGACACCTGGCTGGAACCATGGTTCTTAAACTTCTGGATAACTTTGTCGTTCTGGCACAGTTCGACCCATTGTTTACACCTGGGAAAAGTGGGGTGAAAAAAGAAAAGGTTTAGAAGGGCATTCGAGGTACGGGCGGGAAGAACGGCCGAAGTCGTCGAAAAATGCTCACAGGCTCTCGTTGGTCGGGAACTTGTGGAACGACAGGTTCTGCGTGCTCCGGCTAGAGTTGGTGCATTTGTTGAAACAACAGTTCATGTGCGACGGCATCGTGTGGTGGTCGTCGTCGTCGTGCGCGCGGCGGCGTTCGGCGGGCGCGCAGCGGCGGCGGCGGCGATGCGTTACGGTACGTCCTTACTGTGCTCTAGGGCACACACGCGCGCACGTTGCGGGAAACGGGGCCGACGGTGAAGAATTTGAGACGCGCGCCGCCTAAGTGTGAGGAAATTTTTTTTTTTAAAAATTAAAACGTTGTTTCACGCGCTGATAACGGGCTGCGTGATAACGGTTCGCGTTGGCGGCATCGTCCGCCAGGCAGTGCGCTTTTTCTCTATTCCTCGGCCCGTGCAACAACAACACCGTGCGTGCCCGACGTGACGGACGCGACGTTTTATTATTTGCCTGGTATCACGGACGGTACAACAATGGTACGATATTAATATGATATACGACGACGTGCGTACGGCAGTACGGTACACGAAAGCACGCGCTAGCGCCCACTCGTAACGTTTGGGTAACGCGTGCGTACGTCAGTACGTGCGTCGCAGTGCGCGTGCGTGTGCTTATATACGGCTCGTGTGCGTGCGCGCGCGCGTCGGGCGGCCATTGCGAGACGGCCGCCGTACGTGTGCCGTGCGGGTTTCCACTTACCTCGACACACGCGCACCTAGCCGTCCGCGTGTGCCTTTTGGCCGCCGGGCGTCACATGTAAATATGTGCACTCACGCGGACACGTTAACGACAACGTGCGGCAGCCCCGCCACTGCCCACCGGCCCACTTGGCCCTGGCGCCCTGTTGCTGTGTGCGTGTGCTGCCGCTCGGCCGTTGCGGCGCGGAAGTACACGAATAATATTAAGTATTGTTATTGTTGTTGTTATCGCCTTTTTTTTTTTTTTTTGTGTTGAAGCTGAGAGCCCTCCGGTCCGCTTATAGGTTTTTTACAATAATTTGAATGATCCCGTCCGTGTGCGGTATGCCTTGGGGTGTACCGTTTGGTGTTTTTTTGGTATCCTTATCCTCATCTGCGACGTTTTGGCCCTGCTATAAAATTTAAAAACGAGCCGTTGGATTATGCATAAAAGTTATTGAGCCAAGTTATAAAAACCATAATGCGTATAATTGTATAATGTATTTGTAGGTAATGTATGTTTTGTTATAATTATAAATACGAAAACCATTGGTATGCTACATGATCACGACAAAAGCTATCCCCGACTTTCCAATTTTTTAATTCATCAAAATATCAAATATATAACCCTTCAAGGCACCCCCATTATTGCGCCGTAAATACATGGTCATTTATCTATTTTGGTTTATGTATTTATTATTACGAAGAAAAAGTATTCATTTTTGACCTTTCCAAAATCCTAGCGAGGAATGAAGACCGCTGAACAGTGTTTATTTGGGTGGGCGACCTTGGCCGGGGGTGTTACCCCTGTAGATGAATGTATACCCCCCCCCTATAAAATGTAAAACATTTTTACGTAAACTACATGTATGCGATATGTGAAATAAGTTATCATCGGTCCATTGTGAGTAATTTTGTGCAAAATAAAATAAATATAATAATTTGTTGAGTATTTCCTTTTCTTATGTCAATAGTCAATTAATGTTTATTGTTAATGTTCATAATTTATCATATTAAATCATACGTCAACGTAATCGATTTTAGGTACCTTATGGCAATATCGCATGTAGAAATTGTAGGTAATTTTTTAAACGTGTTGTCGCCCGTCAGTATAGTACTTTTAAGTTTACGACTTTATGTTAAACTGTTTGCTGTTTGGTTCATTGGTTGATTTTTAATGGTTTAGTAGTGTTTTTGTGCTTTTTGGTTAGGTTAACCTAACGATATTTTTACTTCCTTTCATTATTTACTCCTATGACATACTCCCTTCAAAATATACGATACCCAAAGGATAGAAAGTCTAAAATAAACACTGCCACTGAATGACATGTAGAGACAGGAACAATCAGGGCCGTCCCATAGTTTTTGGGGCCATGAGCAAATTGATGTGGGGGGACCTCTCGATCATCATACACAGTATGATATTATATCATTCATTGAGATCTGCAAAATGTTGGCAAATGTGATCAGCTAAGGTCATTCCAATTCATGATATCGATGTTAATGTAACTTTAAATCTCCACTATGAAAAAACTTCAAAACAGTCAAATAGTCGACTATTTAAATAATTACTCTCTGACAAGTGACAACTTTATATGTCATACGAAACTAAACAATGATTAATGAAAATATTGAACATTCGATAGTGGTCGGTGGTTAATAATCATAATACCTAACTAGTTGCCAGTCACCGCCGTACTACTTGCCGCGTGAATACTGGCAATGACGAATTAATAATATATTTTAATATTTAATCATTATTATTCGCACTCCAGAACCGTGACAATAATGAAATATGGCAATTATTATCATTTAAGATAACCAAAAACGTAGCTTATTTATATAATATAATATTACAATCTAGAGACAAAACCAAATTGTGTAGATAAAAAGGTTTTAGAAATTATAGGCTCTAATGAGTTATACTAATAATTTGCATTCTTATCTAACTATCATAAAATTTTTTTTTAAAAACTATAGGTCCATCTGAAATTTTTAGGAGACTCTAGTTTCCTAAAACGATGCCTGAAGCAAAATGGTCCCTTGCCCCATCTCTGTAATGCCCTGTGTATTGAGTACAATATGCCTTTATGGAATTACATATTTTGGTCACGTTATCAAAAATTCACCAAAAAATTGTAAACACATTTGGTAGCATTTATGAAAACACGTTATGATGTATAATAAAAAACACATTTGGGCACCAAACTGTAACTATTTACAAATAAACAGCATTCTAAGAAAAATAACAACGAAATTAAAAAAGAATATTGAAGAAAAATAAAGTTTGTAAAAATATGTTGAGAAAACTTTCAATTTGAAAAAACTATATTGAATTATATAAAAATGAATCTATATAGGACGTTTTCCTCTCATCCCTGATACGATTATTTGGTCCTCTCCCCAAATGGGACAATTCCTCCGCCAATCAGGCAAAAAATGAAATATAAAAATATTGAACAACATACAAATGCAAATAAATTAATGTACTTTTTATCAAATAAAATATATACAAATCCATAAATATTTTTTTATCGTTATTAATATTCAAAATCGAACGTCATAAAAACACAAAATGTACAAATTTAATAATAAAAATTTAAAAAAACAGAAATTTAAATTTAATATATTTTTATTTCGATAAAATAGATTACCGACATTTAATAATTCGAAATATCTTCATTTGAAAAATATTTACATAACCATTAGGTTACCTAATTAAAATAATGTAATTATTGTCAATCTTTACTTCTTGTCCTTTTATAAGAATTGGGTAATAACATCTATAACGTCAATGATGTTAGACGTCAGCTGATAGGTGCCTATCGTAATACTTCGGGTAAAACCAAACTCCAAAGTACCTATTTTCCAACCTAATATTATGCATACACCAGAGTCCTTTATAAAAAAATTATATATTGATTCGGGAAAGAAATGACTCAGTCGCGGTGGGAAACATTCTCCTGTACCGTCAAAAAACCCGACGAGGAAAAAACATGGCGAGAACATCTTCATACAATAAAAGAATTAGGATAACATTTTGGGGCAAAAAAATAAAGTAACTGCATAAAAATAAAATATAACCTATTATCTCAAGTAAGTACTATTATCTCTGAGTACAAGTAACAATACTATACTAAAAAGTACTAATAAAAATACAAAAATATTTTTTGAATACTATAACATGTATATTGAACCAATCTCGTGGTGTCTTTTGTAGGGTAACGCTAAAATAGGCTCAATCAGAATTATATGTTCCAATCGTA
Source organism: Pentalonia nigronervosa (assembly GCA_014851325.1). Lineage (NCBI taxonomy): Eukaryota > Metazoa > Arthropoda > Insecta > Hemiptera > Aphididae > Pentalonia > Pentalonia nigronervosa. Next base: position 66,310 of record JACXSJ010001148.1, read on the forward strand.
CTTATGTGTAGGGAAATACTGCGTTAAATCGGTATAATTTCTCCAGTATTGAATAGATAGATTTGGGATTATTTAACATAGCTGATATAGCATAATAAATTATTGTACTGCCACGCTCTTGTCTCTAACCATATTATGTTAAATATAGCCTAAACCGCTATTGGAATGATTACTTCAGAAAAATTTAAAAATACTTTATAGTTTATGTGTTTCGTGAAGACGTATAAGCCGTATACCTGCACACGTGTTAAACTAAAATTGTAATTTGTGTGTTGATGGTTTTTGTAAAAGTCAAAAGTATAAAATGTACACTGGTCATGACATTAGCATACCAAGCTTATTAGCCATTAGGGGTCCCAGTTATCCATAGTTATCAAATTATTAGCCCTCCATGGCCAAAAAAAATCAAAATCCTGGCTGCGCCACATCGCCACTGTATTGTTGTCATAATTTTAGAATATTTATACAGCTATTCGCTGCATGCACATCATATAAATCGAGATGATAGGTGTATAATTATTGTGTTTATTTACTCCAATGGGTACAATGCACCTATATAGATATACACAGGGACATCTTAAAAGGAGGCAAAGGGGTGATAGGAGCAAATGGACTAGAATAATCCATTATACTCTATTGTAAATTTGAAGATAAAATATTATTTAAGCTTTAGGGTCCCACGTAGGCTTTTTTGATATACATTAATTTGAAGACAAGTATACTTTATTATTATGATTATAATGAGTATTTTTCCGTTGGTAAAGTTAGTTAGACGGACTCAACACATACGGAATATGAAATTTTATAAAAGTAAACATTTATTTCATAATAAATAATAATTAATACATTTAAAGCTATGTGCAAATATTAAGTTTAAACCTTTAGTTTCGGCCAAAAAAAATGGTCTATACTTTATAGGGATGCACCTGAATAATAATATATTCCACAGTATATATGAGTTGTTCAATAATAAAATATCTCGGTGGACATTCCAATATTTCGAATTTCGACGACAAACTATATTATATACAAAGCTGATATATAGTTACTTTATCATGCGCTATACGAAATATTATATTACCTATAATCTATATCTATCTTGATATTGATAAATACAGTGTTCGTGTCAAGGACAAATAACAATCTCTCTTGTCTTTTTTCCCAAATACTATAACCGTTTTTTTCTCATTCGTTTTCGTTTGAAACCCTCATTCGTTCATTATTCGACAAACGTCCTGCAGCAGCAACTATATAAAATGTCATATTATTACGCGTTGAACAATGCACCTACAAGGTTACAATAATCGAAAAAAAAATAAATCATCAAATCGCACCACCGTGTTGTATATTATATAGAAACAAGCGTGGTGTGCCGGCCTATAGAACGTTTACTCGTCAACGAAGCGGGAGGAAGAGGTGTTTGATTTAAAAACTACCCCGTATAGGTAAAAACACACGGCCACTACGCTCCGCCGCTAGCGTTCTATTCAGGTATTTAACAATCGTCTTTCCATGGTGGAAAAATACATAATATACTCGTATACATACAATATGCAGGATGACAGATATATGTGTAACTATTATTTTCAACGGAATTTACAACCCCAATACAAACTACACATCGAAACGTCAAATATTCTTATACTGGGGTGTATCCTTATGTATACGTCATCATCTCGTGGCGCCCGAACCTTGGGGATATAGTTGTATAGGTGCAAGAGAATACATTTACAATAACATTTCGTCGTATATGTGAGCGGATGAATCTTGAACTAACCGTCGCGTCGGTTCAAATATTTCTACGTAATATTATCTTTCTTCTCTCGTTCGATCTAGACGATCTGTGCAAGCTAAATGACAAACTGTAGTTATATGTAATGGCGCCGCTCTTTATTATTCACTTACCTATATAATAAGTATATATACAGAACACAGCTGTCGCAAAAAAAATTACTCCAATAATAATAAATATTATAGGATCACAATGCTACAATATACAGCCACTGCAATAAAAAACTGAAACATTTTTTTTTTTTTGGAAACAATGATTATAAGATAAAATAAAATACTTAGGTAATTCAAATTTGAATTTTTTTTTTTTTATCCAGGAATTCAGCTTTTTGTTAATTTTGTAAAACATTATAAACATAATATTATGTACAACCACAATAATTTACCTTTACTCCCACTTCACCACTATTAATATGGCACTGATAGTATTATTGTCATAGACAACTATTCAGTTATTATGTCTATGTTTATTATGGAAGTGTCGCTTAATTTATGCATATATTATATTCGGTACGACTTCCTACGGTGTTTACGCAGACGCCGGACTGTGTGCGTTAATATTTAATATAACTTATATAATAATATTTAATGTGCCTCGTATAATAATATTTAATATAACATGTATAATAATATACAATATATGAGTATACTTGGGTAGGTACCATGATTAACGTAATGGTACGCGCGAGTGAATATCTATGACCGATTATGTGTCGTATATTTAATATATTTAATGCGTGCGTGTGCAAAGGTGATGACCGCTGTGGTGGCCGCGCAGTAGTATAATATTATTCGACGTATTACAGCAGTGCGCATGCGTCAAACTCGACAATATGATTGTGAATACTGAATAATATAATATTATAGTAAAAGTGCCGGAGGACGGTGTCTTCGGGGCGACGAGTTACGAACATAATAGACACCTATGTATAAATTATCGTGTGATGTGTGCTCCGATTCAGTTTGATTTTTCCTTGTTTCGTGTACTTTCACGGCTGTAGTTTTATTTGATATAATATATTAACAACTGTGAGTTTACGGTTCGTTGGGCGGCGATATAATTATGTTATATACAACATACTTATATGCGTACCTATGCATTGCTTGACATAGTGGGGAGAAACGCAGGGGGGCTGAGTACCTCGCAACTGAATACTCAGATATTTTAGTGTACCCCACTTTTTTTCTTGTTTGTAAATTTTGATATCTGATACAGTGCCGTGGTTGGTGTACAAGATAATTATGTAATAATAATTACATTTAAACAAGGTGATAATATCATACTGACATATCAGTGACAATAGTAATACTAGTAACCACGGGTGTAGGTACTTTCACAACAATGTAACCATGAACGATAAAAATATTTTTTGTCCTAAAAGACAATGTTATAAATGAAAAATAAATCTCATTTGTGGAGTTTATCAAATGAAAAAAAAAATAATGTTTGTTTACAACGTTAAATGTATATAGGTATTTTGTTAATTCCGTTGAAAGGTTATAGGCGTCTCCTGCAGGGTCAGCTTAGTCCCACTTGTACATTATTCTATTGTTATAATTAGAATTTGGGACTGATTTTTAGACATAAACAAAAAATATCCATATTATATATATAAGGCATAATATAGAACATGTTATAAATAACTACTAAACTACTTAATTAAAATATTTAAAGCTATACTAAGTATTTATTATTTTATTTATTTTTTTAATTGAAAGTTTAAGGCTTCAACATCGAAGGTTATTAGCCTGATATTAAATTTTTCATGGTATTTTGTTTCTTAAGATTAGGTGTTACATTATATACAAGTTATAAAGGTTACAAATTTTTAATAATATTTGTGATACTTAAAAATGCTATGATTTTCGTGGTTTGGTTTAGCTTTTGTCGAGTGCTTCTGCTATGCTGGGTGGAATATTGACATCGGTACGTGTTAAAGAGAATTGTGTGCATTCCTCCACAATGTGTTTGATGGTTAATATGGTGTGGCATATGAGTCGCATATCGATTGGAGTTTTTTGCTGATTAAATATGAATGTGTGAGAAATGGATGTCCAATTTTGGTGTGTGTTATTGTAATGTCTGGGCGACAGTTAAAATTGCAAGGAGTGTTCCATTTTTTAACGGGGAGTTTTTTTTTAAAATATTTTTGAGTTTGTTGGACGATGGTATTGAGTTCCAATGATTTTATCAAGATGAGAGAATTTTTTGATTGATAGATTTTTTAATGTCATTGGTGGGTCCGTTATTAATAATTGGATTTGAAATCGTTTTCGTTGCCTGGTTAGCATATTTGTCTGCTTTTTTGTTTCCTACAATACCAATGTAGGATGGAACCCACATGAATTCAATGTTTTTTTTTGTTTGGATTAAGCATGCTTGAATGTTTGAGGTTATTTCATTTTTTGAGAATATGTTTTCAAGTGCTAGTAAGGTACTCAGGGAGTCGTTGATTATTAGTTTATCGTTTGGTTCTAAAGTTTTTGCAAAAGTTTTACCCCTTCATAGATTCCGTAGTTTTCGGCAGAGAAAATTCTGGTTGATGCTGGTCCCGTATTCAGATTTAGATGCATCTGTATATATTTTGGCGTGGTTAGGGAATGTATGCTGGATTTTGTGTTGAAACTGAGAATAAATTATGACATGATTTGTTTCATTTTTATTGAAATTGAGAAGTTCTGTATTAAGCTTTAGTTCCCAGGGGGGGAGTATTTATTATCGATTCATTTAAAAAATACAAATATTACTCATTCACCTATAGCAAAAGCCTACCATCTACGCACGCTTATGTTTGAAACTTTTAAAGGAAGTATAGGTACTTTAAATGCAATAAGTTGTGAAATTGTTGCTGACTTGTGATACTTTCTGTTTGAGGGTGTAATAAAGGGGGTGTAACGGGGTTAGCCCTTACGGTTAGATTAGATTTAGCTAACCAAAAGTATATTAATTAACTAAAGACACAAATGGTTTTTGGGTCATGATAGTACTTTTACTATTTATTTTTCAAATGAAGCACCGTAATATAGTCATTATTAAGTAGGTATGTGGTATAATCAACACGTGAACGAATAAGATTAAAACCAATGCCGCAACTATATATAGGTCGTATTTGTCAACGGAAGTGCACACAAGCATATTTTATACAAAATAATATTAAATTGAGTTATGTAATTTAAACGATTTTAGGAATTCAAATATTGTTTTTGGTGTTTTTTCAGATCGGGACCCTATCCTCCATGTTTATAGATTGTATTTATATGGGATATTTAAATTTGTTCCAGATGTCCGTGTGACGTTGTATGGCATTATAAATATTATATAGGAAATAGAAATAACTGCTCGACTGAGAGTGGTTCTCTGCATATTATTTAAAACTATAAAGGTAGTCGGTAGGCACTGGTCTGGTTGCACTTTGTTCATAAAATGTCAATGCATCGACCATGTGTCCCCCCGATCACTTCCCAATTCCCGAATTCCTGACGTGGGCACGGTTTACAAGGTTTAATATTATGCGTTATACTTGATATTTTTGTACTCATTTAAACCGACTATTCGAAGTTCGTATTATTTATTAATTGCTCGACGCTTGTTGGTATACGGATGTATAATATATATATATTGCTGAACATCTAAATGGTTGAACAGCACCTATTACCTATTTATTATATATTATAAACTATAAATTAAATTCGGTGTACGAACAACAAAGTCATATTGCTGCAGCGTGATGCCGACAGAAAACTGTGGTATCTATATGGCATTATTATATATATCATTCAACTATTTGGAAAAAATAATAATTATTATGTAATGTACGCTGCACCTCTTGAACGCATCGTTATACTTGTAAAACGTAATACATATGTAAGTGCCTAAACTATCATTCATAGTTATACAAAAAAGTAAAACTGATAAAGTTTTCCTATAATTGCAAATTTAAATATATATCGCGACCTATAGAATTATAGAAAGCTGTTTGAACTCGAATATGGACGGTTGTTCGTCATTCTGCCACGGCTTTGAGATAAATAAATAATATCGATTGCTAATTTTGAAAAAAACGTAAAAATATCGTTATTTCATTAGTCAGTTCTTTATGTTACACTCGTACACTCTGCACAATAATTGCCCACTAAATGTTTTGTATTATTCAATTCTACAATGACTTGACGTTAGCTTCCTTGTAATTTTCAAATCGGGTGTCACCGACATCGTAATAAACATAAAAAAAGTTTTTTTTTTTTTTGACTACATTCGTAACTCGTACCTAAAAGTGTTTTAATATAAATAATATAGTATTATTAGAATCTAGATTCCGTGCCCGATAAATATATAATGTCGTTCGTTCGTTCGTATAACGCGTTATCGGAAAACGACGACGACGACGACGACGAACCAGATGAAATTCTCGGGAGGAGGTATTTATGCGTTTAATATAATTATTGGAACCGCCGCCGAGCATACACGTGGGCAAGCGAATAATATGTATAATAATTGTGTTCGGCGTCGTACGCACAGCGCCCCTCAGGCGCCGCTTTAACTGGCGCCGAAACGTCCTGGCGCCCAGACACCAACCGCCTGCACGATCGCAGTGTGGCGCGATTGTAAGGCGGCGGCGGCGGCGGCGGCGGCGGCGTCTTTACCGATTTTCATATTTTCCCCTCTGAGGCTTTTTATTATAAACACATAATATGATTTGGAGGGATCGATATGGCATACATAAAACAGCATACAGTACACAATACTATATTTATACGCCACTTTATGGAATGTATATCCATGATCCATGGGCGTACTCGGGGGTGAGGTGGGTGTATGGAGGATATAGCTACCCCCCCCCCCCGTGGCCACTTTTTCAAATTCCAATTAACTATAGCACGTTTTTGATAAATCATTGAAAAATTTACTGCGGACTGACCTATGGTGCGAGTGGAAAATAATATGCGTTTTGCGATATAGATAGTAGTTATTGTTTAACCAATAATTTGGGATTCGTTGACTTTTTCTTTAAGACGCCGAGCGGAGCGATATATTATACAAACATTTTAATTCGTTTTTTTTTTCATACAAATGTTAATGAAAATATTTAGCTTGGCCAAAAATTTAAAATTTAAGATTTCTTACAAGTTTTTCACCTATTCACACCATTCTGCGGTAGAAACAAATTGGTATAGACTTATAGGTTAGTAACAGCTAGATGCTTCGATATTATAATTATTAGAACATATATTTTTATGAGATTATTTGTTGCATGAAATAAGTTCAATTTTCAATCTACCGTTTTATTACTTACCTTCTATTAACAGCATAGTTATCCTTAGAAATACAGGTTGACAGACCGTATTCACTCAGAATCGATTTCCACTGTATACATATTTTGTAAAAAGTGGACATTTAAAAGATAAATAATAACTAATATTTACTATTAGCAATATAAATAATAAATATACAATGAATGAATGAAATACCTATCCTTAAAAATATATGATAATATACCGTTTTTTGTACCTTTGCAATGATTCAATTTAATTCAAATTTAATGAACACATCTATTCAGTGACCTACTAAGTGACGAGTAAACTCAATATCTACTGTCCTACTATACAGATAGTAATCTGCCTACTTCCCTTGTTTTTAAATTTTTATTTCGTTTAATATTGTTCTTTATAAATCTATCATCCGGCATGAGGTTTTAGGAATATTATGTTGATATATTATATTAGCTATCAGGGTAACAAATTATTTTTGGATCGTTCAAGTTATTTAAAGGGTTTTTCTGACCAATGGCATTAAATGTTCAAATTTACAACTCACTAAATTTTAATACCCCATCATTGAATTTATTTTTTCTTAGAAGGGAAGGTTCCAGCTTTTTGCAGAGTACATCTTTATAGAATGAAATCTGTGTATGCCTATGACAACCATAAAATTGAAAACAAAAAATATTTAACAATTAATGAATTAAAATGGATAATATGAAGTCAGTATTGTTGTGTTGATAATAAAATATAATTTTTTTTACTATGATTCTAATTTAGCTAGTTGCTTTAGGATATTTTAAGTTCAAAAAATTTTGTTTAGAGATTTGCTAAAAATAGGTACAGAAAAATAAAATTATTATTTATTAAATTGAAAACAATTTATAGATAGTTAAACGTAGAATAAAAAAACTAGTAGTTCCAAAACTTATAGATGACTGATTTAATTGGTAAATGTATAGATATAATAATTTTAACAATAAATATTTTATAACTAGTATCAACTTATTTGTTTCCATAATTTATAGTAGGTGATTACACAAGATCGTGAAATTTACCAATAACAACAATAGAATAAAGACAATTGGTTTTATAATAATTATTAATAGCAAATAGGTAAACATTAATAATTATTTTAATATAATATACATGTAATATGTATATATATATATATATAATTTATATACTGATAATATAAAAATAAAGATAAATTAATATAATAGAATATTTAAAAAAAAAAATAATAATTTAATAATATTACTGGAGAAATACATAAGTATTTTGGGATAAAGTATGAACTCTAAACATTATGATAAACACTTAAATAAACAAATTAGAGTAGAGAATGTTGAATTTATGACTCTGTATATGCTTCTAATATATTTCCAGCAAATTCTAATATGTGAACTGGTTTTTTATGTTTGTTAGAAGCCAAATCACATTGGTCGTTAGAATTGGGTCAGGCTATGGCTTTAGCTTCAGGAATAAACGCTTGCCAATGTTTTATAATCTGAGAAAAAATAAATTTATCAAAATAAAAGTATATTCAGTACATTATAATATACTTAGTGTATAGTAAAAAAGAGTTTCAAAAATTACATTTTAACTAATTAGTATTTAAAACAAAAGAACTAGATTATTGATACAATAAAATTAGTCATAATATATAGAGGGTATATAGGATGAAAACTATTTAAGTACAAGCTGATCATACACGGAATTTCCATGATAATTTAAATGCCTGTAAATTTACACCTTAAATTCTGTTAAATGTTAACTTGTACAGATTTTTAGCAGTAATTTGAGCTGTTTTGATCAAATATAAAATACAGGTGTAAAATGATTTCCAATCATAATAACTATTTTATTATCCAAGTAATATAACATCTGCGAAAACTCCATCAAAATTAGTTTATCGTTTTGAAGCATTTACCAAACAACTTAATGTCTGTGCATGTTTCATATAATATTACATTTAATTGTACTAAAAATTACAGCATATATAAAATTTGAATACTTTTAATTTGTGATATGCAAGATAAATAAAAGGAAAAGTAATAAAATAATTTTTTAATCACGAAAGATTCAATTTTCTAAAGCTGTGTGGTAACCTTACAACAGGTGACATATAATATCTCATTAAAAAATAAAGCTTTTTTCTAATAAATCCTTACCAACTATATTTATATAAAGTTTCCATTACAGTTATTAAATATATAATAGAGTATTGAAAAATATATATCCAATCATATAACTACTATTTCATTTTTTTCATGTTCATAGGTTTAGTATAATAATGAAATGAGTGGTATTTGGCTTTTATCTATCAAAGTAGTTTCTTAATCTATTTAAGAAACTACCAGTTTTGGAAAATTTTTAAATTTTAACAACCACAACATATAAATGGTGATTTTCTTTTTGTTGTTTCATTTCTAATTGCTATTGTCGCAATAACTTTTGATTCAGCAGCGTTGTGGTAATGTGTCACTAGTACACTCATAATCTTCGCGAATAATGATAACAATTTAATAATCACAATATGGGATCTAAGCTGCATCTATACCAGGGTAGTATTTAGAAAAGGGCAACAGAATTCTGTTGTTCCTGGCGGTTAATTTTTTTAATATTTTCAATATTTTATTAATTTATTTGGTATAATAAGGCATTTTATTTTGTTGCTCAAAGGTGGCAAGTTCCTAAATATGGCCCTGATCTATACCAAAGTAATAAACGCACAATAAAATTGTACTGAAAATACTGTATCATATATGTACTTGTATTTTTAAATACATTATTATATTTTATACTGATTTAATATTAAAAAAAAAACAATTTTAATTCAAAACTTTCTGTGATTCACTAAACACATAATTGTGACCTTCAGTTTCAGTCTTTGTATTAATGTAATAAAACAATCAACCAATAAAATTTAAAAAACCTACCAAACATTAGTAATTTTTAATTTAACACTTTTTGTACTCGCACTAAATATAAATATATTATAAAATAGTAATTATTTAAAAAAAATATTAAATGATGTTACCAGAGTTTGATGGTTTATCATTTCTTCAAGATAAGAAGATATAACTGTCTTAAACTCTTTGATTCGGTTTATCTCAAACTGTTCAAATTCCACTTTAATGGTTTTAGAAATCTGATCAAATTCATCTTGACACCTGGATAATTTTGCCTCCCACTAGAAACAAAACAATAATAATTATTGTTTACTGATTATTACAAATTACAATTATTATTATAAAACTATACCTCGGACACTTCATTTGTAACTGAGCCTACTTTATCCAAACGTCCCGTAAGTTCTAGTTTGGTTTTTTGTTCCCGCTTTTTCGTTAATATCATTTGTGCATGTTGCATATTTTGATAGACTTTAACTCGTTCATGAAATACATTCTAGAAAAATTTGAAGCAAATAATTTTACTAATTATAGTATTATGAGGAATTAAACAAAGTATGACATACTTTTACAGCTCCAATAAGACCAATGTAATCCTTTAACAGTTCACAAAAAATAGAGAAATCTGTATTAGCTTGTTCAGTTCTTACTGATTCAACCTATACAATAAAATACAATTAAAAAAAAAAGGATATAATATTTATTATGATTTAATTGTGAGTCGTAACATATTTTCATTACCAATAGTCCATGAATTTTTTTTTAATAATTAAAATTAGTAAATTATATACAGAGTGATCCATTAAATGTAAGACACTCATTATTTCAAAAAGTATTTATGTTTTTGGAAATATTTTTGTTTATGGTATGAAGTCATTACTAAACTTAAAAAATAATAAGGTTAAAAAATTTTTTTTTTTAAAGTTTTTTACTTTTTTGAATTACAACATACAATTTTAATTTTATAATCCAAAGCAGAATATTTTTCTGAGTATTTTGGTACATAAAAATCAAATTTTGGAAGAGTAGTTTATGAGTTATAAGTATTTGAAGCTTAGATGAGCAGTGTATTCATCTAAACTTCAAATTATTTTAACTCAAAAAAATATTTTGCTTTGGATTATAAAATTAAAACTGTATGTTGTAATTCAAAAAAGTAAATTCCTTTTAAAATATTGAGTGTCTTAGGTTAAATAGATTATCTTGTATATATAATTTGAAATATTATTGTGATAAAATTATTCAATAATTATAATCAAATAAAATAATTGCATGGCAAAAAAATCATAAAATAACGTGGGTTAATATTTAACCTTTTCAAAGACATCGGCAAGTTGTGATAAAGCACGTGACAATCCAGTATGTTCTTCACAGTTACTCAATACTGCTGCAGATTTTGCAAAAGATCCACTTGAATGTGCTAATTCTTTACGATTGATCACCAATGCTTCAACAGCTCCATGTAAATTGCGAAGTTGTAAATCCAAATTTTCTATTTGTACTTCTTTTTCTTCAAACCACTAAAAACAAATTTTCATAAATTCATAAAAAAAAAATTGAATGAATAAAACTATAGTTACAGGTTCATTTTCATCCATTTTATAAGTGATTTTGTTAACAGTTTCTCCAACTTTATTAAAAAGTCTCATGACACCAGCACCACTTAATGCAGATGTATTAGTAGCTTTTGGAAGTTCACAATCTAAACAATTTTTATTTATTAAAAATTATTACGTATCAATAACAATAAGAATTTAAAAAAATACCCTGTTCTAGAAAATCACTAAAGCTTTTATCATTACGAAGAATTGGATGTAGAGCAATTCTTTTTAAAAATCTTTCTAAAGCCAAACGCCTTTTTTCTATGAATTCTGCTGACGTTGCTTGATCAGATTGGTTTCCAGATATTTTAATTCTAGTCGAACCTTTATACAATTTGAAAATCTTAAAATTAATTTTATCTTATTTCATGCATACACAATTTGTTTATACTGCTTATACCTAACATATTTTTTTGAGGAGCAGGGGGTATGAGACGACCATTTCTTAAATATTTTTCAGTTAGTTTATTATGTAATCCTAGGAAATCACTGAACCTTCTAAGCACTGCCATATTATTTGTTTTAAACATAGTCATATTTGTACGGGTAACAATTCTATATGCCACATAGGAGCTCATGCCTTCTCCAACCTTAGTAGTCTCCGATATAGATATTTTTAGAAAACTGTTTTCAGTATTTTCAAAGTTCATATTATCATTAGTAGACACATTTGGTATATCTTCTACTTGATTAATTTCTTCAGAAACTGTAGGAGTATCATTTTCCTTTAAATTGATTTCTTCTTCAAATCCATTAGAAATAATATTTTTACTAGTCATCTGTTGCACCTTTAACAATAAAAATAATTAATTATTTTTAAATAGAATTATTAAACAATAAATATATTTGTGATAAACACTAGTTGGTATAGTTAATATGTAATAAACTAATAAAAACTAAATAACTATGATTCATAATATACTTCAATATTTGAATTTACCTTTGTGTTAGTCAAATACCTTATAACTACAATATTTTATTATATCAGTGCCGTATCAGTGGTAATAGGTTCATAAAATAAAAAATAAAAATACACGTCATTGTAAAATAAATTCTGTTTAGGTAAGCAATAAATTATTTTTATAGAACATAAACAACACAAGACATTTTAAAAACATCTTAGTTAAAACAATAACATTTTCATTGGACAATTTAGCATAATACTTTATGAATAAAATTAACTATGAAAGACTTAAAATAATATTAGCTTATATAATATATAACCTTATATTAATGAAATTACTTGATAATACAAAAATATCAAACACATTATAGATTTTATATAAGTTAAGTTGAGAAGAACTATAGATTAATATATGTAAATATGAAAATAATTTTAATACACATAAATATAACAAAGGCAGTTTACTGTTTATTGTAAAATGTAAAGTATTATGATTAATAATTATTGTTCAAATAAATGGATAGTAAATGGTAATTGATATTAATGTAAAATGTTTATGGTAGATATGTAATATAGAGATTAGTAAAATAGTATATTTATATATTACAGTATTAAGATAAAATATTGTTGTTACTGATAATTGGAATTAGACATACAATTTCAAATGAATATATATAATTTCTAATAAGAGCTAGATATCTATTACATATAGATAAAATTATAATATGTATAAAAGAAACAATATAAATATTTATTAATTTTTAAGTGACTGTTTTAAATCTTTGCTTGAAGTGGGAGAGTTCTATTTAATTGATTAGGGTTGTCCCCTACATCAATCCAACTATATTTACTGTATCTATATTAATATTTTTTTATTAGACTAAATTACAATTTCTTGTGCCTAATAATCTTTGCCAAAACCCACCTCTTTGTGATCATTGTTCAGTGGTACATCTGATTCAAGCGGCAAGGATGATCCTTCATTTAAACTGATGTTGGTCAACAGTGGAGGAACTGAGGTCGCTAAGGTTGCAAAAAGCTCTTCGTTGCGTAAACTACTAAGATCCTTAAAATCAAACACAGAGCAAAAATTCATCTTAAATCAATTTTTTCCACACTGATACGCCCATACGAACGTCATAGTCACAGCAACTCACGTCTATTGTTGAACTAAAAATATCATCGTCTTCGTCGTCAACTGGATCGTCTGTGCCCAGCATGGGCGGTAATTTTTCGTCAGTCATAATCTAAAAATCGGAGAAAAATTTTCAATGGCGAAAAGTTACGCAATGTCTGGGTTTCGTTTGTCACGTCGTTTTTGAAGTCCAGACACAAAAATCGAAGGGGGGAAAATGATAAAAATTAAATGAACAAAACGCGACGTCAATTCGATTTCCACTACAAAATACGGATAAAATGTGCGTTGCGTTATAATATTTGAGCACAGCCAAACCTGTCTACTTGTAGAGTTGTAACGATTGTAACTTATTAGTTTGGTAGTTTAGTGGTCACTGGCCTGTGTGATTCAAAGTTTGTACGAAATTACGAAAAATAGTAATAATAGTATTAATAATACCTATCGCGTATTCACGTCTGCAAAACGCCCGTGTTCAATCTGTGATGATAACGGACATCGGCGAAAAGATAACGCGCTCGGTCGGCCGCATGCGTTGGCTGCACTGGTCGCGAACCTCATTACTGTATTCCATTGCAGTGAGTCTGACGTGGTAAGTGCCAAGTGTGCCGAGTGGTGAGTAGCACTGGTTACTGACGTCCGACATTAGAGTGTTGGACATCCACGTCCGGCGTCGACGATCATTCTGTTCTTTTCGGATGCGCACCTTTGACGGTCTAGTCCTGCCGTCAGTTTTCGTTGTTTTTTTCTGTGAGTATTATAGATCGTCATTTTATATTGCTTTTCCAGGCTAACCATTAGTTCCAAACTATCGACGGTGGTTTCGTATTAATTTCTATCGCACTCGGTTATCACTACGCTCGATCGAAACGGATGAAATATCTTCGACACGAGTTATTCGCGCGCCGTCCTCGTTTTCTGTGTTTACTATACGCAAAGTTATTCTTTTACTCTTCGACATTTTTCGACGTTCGCTGAATCTCAATTTCTTTAGATTTAAGGGGAGGGGGTATTCGCGATGTTTCCCGTTCGATCGAGATCTCTTTTGGCGGCTTTTTTTGCATTTAAATGCGGCGGCGGGAGTGCAATTGTCTCTTAAATTACCTCGTGGCTTTACATTTTGAATGCTTCAACTTGTCCATTAAAAAGCTGTACAGAATGTCGTGTATTTAACTCATTAAATTCATAGTTTTAGATAAAAATTCAAAATGGTCAACGGACGCATCCCGTCCGTGTACAGTAAAACGTACGTAACGCCTCGTCGTCCGTATGAAAAAGCTCGTTTGGACCAAGAGTTGAAGATCATCGGAGAATATGGTCTGAGGAACAAGCGCGAAGTTTGGCGTGTAAAATACACATTGGCCAAGATCCGTAAAGCAGCTCGTGAACTCTTAACCCTCGAAGAGAAGGACCAAAAACGACTTTTTGAAGGTTTGTTTTAACTTATATCGAACCAGACCTCTTTTTATTTGCAAAATATTTCAATGATGAAACCAAATTATATTCTGACACCTCTCGTCTGAAATTCCGACAAGTGTTGTTAATTTAAACCTTACTGAGTATAATTATATTTTGTTTTGTTTTAATGTTAATTTTGATTTCTATGTACCATCATGAAATATTTTTTCCCGTGCGATGTGAATAAATCAATCTGATTTTTCTAGGTAACGCTTTGTTGCGTAGATTAGTTCGTATTGGTGTATTAGATGAAGGCCGCATGAAGCTTGATTACGTTTTAGGTTTAAAAATTGAAGATTTCTTGGAACGCAGACTGCAAACACAAGTAAATTTGTACTTTTAATTAATAAAAAAATTTTAAGCTGTAAATTAATATGATGAATTTACAATTATTTTCTGACACCTCTTCTGAAAAATATTTTTGTTGATAGTTTAATATCTGAGAGTTTATGGCTTATTATTATTATTTTTTTATTTATAATATAGCTCATTAAACATTTGTCTATTATTTATAAATTTATATAATTTTAGGTATTTAAATTGGGATTGGCCAAATCAATTCATCATGCACGAGTTTTGATTCGTCAAAGACACATTCGGTATGTATTTTGGCTTTTTAAGTATTTGCCAATTGTTTTGGGCAAGGATGTTGGTTTATTCTACCAAGATAATCCTAATCACAATTAGGCAAAATTATTTGCATTGTGTTAATCCAAGCTCAGATAAACATTTTCTGATCTTTTTCATGACTATGCTACAATTTTGTAAATTAACTAGTAATTTAAATCTATTATGCTTGGGCAAGGAGGTTTTAAACTTTATACAAGCAAATCTTAATCATGATAAGGCTATAACATACTACTTTGGTTAATCAAAGGTCAGAATGTTCATCTTCTATCTTTTTCATGATAAAGTGACATGTAATAAATATTAGGGAAATAACTTTTTTACCTACACTTTTTTCAAGTTGAGAAACAGTCTGAAGCAGACTTGTGTGGAAATACAAAATGGCAGGTGTATAGATGGGGGTGCAGATTGGTATTGCCTTACTGCTATGGTTGGTAACTGGTCACTGCTGACTGTTTCTTGAATATGTTACTTGAACAGAGTATATTATATTGAATGCAGGATCATGCCATTTGTTCTTGGGCAAGGATATTCATTGTACAATTTAGTAATCCTAATCACAATAGGCTAAATAAATAAGACTTTGGTTAATCAAAGGTCAGAACTATTATTTTCTGTCTTTTTCATGACAAAGTAACAACTTTATTAATAGTTGGTATTGAATAAAATTGGTTACTTTTAAAGACTGAAAGAATTGTTGTGGTTATAATTACTTAGTTTATAAATACACAGTTTCTTTAACTTGGAAGGCTAATAAAGTCAAATGATTGTTTTCCTAATTAGATGAAAACCACCAACTGCCTCTCAATTTTTGCAACAATTACAATTTATTATTTATCAGGCCACTTAAAATATTCATTATTTATAATGTTATTTTAACGTCTGTAAAACAACCAATTAATTGTTGTGGTTATATTACTGGCCCCTTTGGTATATTCGTGTTACTAAGACCAAAAATGTGAGTTGATAATGATTTTTTCTGTGTCTTTCTGATACTTTCAAATTGTAAATCTTTCTGTGACACAACTAATAGTTCAGACTGAATTAATCAATTTTATTTTTCATTTTACAGTGTACGTAAACAGGTAGTAAATGTACCATCATTCATTGTTCGTCTGGATTCCCAGAAACACATTGACTTCTCCTTGAAGTCACCATTCGGTGGTGGCCGTCCAGGACGTGTAAAGAGGAAGAACTTGAGGAAGGCCAAGACTGCCAAGGACGATGGCAATGCTGCCGAAGAAGAAGAAGATTAATCTAATTAATCATTTTCTTACTCTGTGCATTGTATTTTTAATAAAAAAAAAAATATACTGACAAACTAATTTTAAATTTATAGTTTTAGCTTTTTAATTATTTTATTTGGTCATTTTCGTACAGCTAAGAAAAGGTATTTATTGAACTGGTGGAAAAGTTATATCAGATTTTAATAATTTATAAATTATTAAAAAAGTTATGAAATAATTGCCTTTGATTAAATTACAATTTTATGATATCCAATGGTTTTATACTCTGTCCTTTGAGAGAACATGCCGAGATTCTGCTCATCCCCTTGGTGTTGAAACAAGTTCCCCTATGACAAGGTGCTGTGTGGGGGTATGCAGAACTGATTTTTGTCTGTCTTGAACGCGTTCCCGCTGGACAGACTATTTTGGTCAACAATTTAAAATATTAAAATTTATTTTAAAATCGCATATTAAATCAAGTAAAATATAATATAAAGTTACATTATATCAATTTACACAAAAAAATAAAATGGGAATATTTAATTTTATTGTTTTTTGTGTAAATTAATAATAGCTGAAAATGGTTCCATCCATTATTGTTGTAGCTACGATACTTAGAAATGTTCTAATGCAGTAATGCCCATACTGGTTCTCTCTGGCTGTCAATCACAAATTTAATACAAACAGTGCCAAAAGAGAAAATTTCACCTTATTTAAGTTCTGATTTTTTGAAAAAATAATTGTATTCATAAGTATTTTCTAGGTTTGTTCAGAAATAGTTTTATGACTTTATTTTTATTTGACATTAATATAATGCATAGTAAATTAATATTTTTCTCAAAATAAATTTGACTTGCTTGTAAATAGTGACAAAGTGAAAAATGTAAGGATCAACTTCCGAGCAAACTTAGAAAAGAGTATTACAGATTAAATTCAGTTTTCAAAATTAAAATCGAGCTACTGGTCGTATGTTTAATTTTTTTTTAGTTATAGGTCTAAATGTATGGAAAAAATTGATTAGTTCATCCCCCTTAAAAAAAAAAAAATTAGCCATTTTTCAGATAGGTTATGTGTTAATATTGTAATACATTGTATTTTTGGAAAAATGCTTGACTGTAATGATTAAAAAAATCTCAAAGTCTAAAAACCATTATATATTATGATATTAACATAATATTGACAAAAAACCTTATTCAGTAAATTAACAATTTTTTTTTTTTATACAATAAATTAACACAATATAATACATAATGTGTGGTAATATGTTTTATTTCTACAAATTCTGTAATCCATTAAGTGTCCACATTTTATACTCCTTTCAAATTGTATACAATCCATAAATATGTTATGTAAAAACCTTAAATTCAGCTTTTTACTCATTAGTTATAATTTTTTTCACTATATAACCTTTTTTTCTTATCACACTTAATGCACCACCATATTGTAATTATACCACGTTTATTGAATTGCATAATATTGTACCCAATACATACGTTTGTAAGACTCGACAAGAATTTCAACACATCAACACAAATAAAATTTATAAAACTAATAACAATTGAAAATTAAACTTAAATATTCCATGAAAATGTAACACTATAAAAAAATTCTCTTCATTATTCTAATAAGATACAAATTTATGTGTAAGAAATTAAAACATATAATTAATAATTAAAAATTGTGGCACTATTTAATTTGTTCAACAAAATTGTTAATATAAATATAAATCAATGGGTTTTTAACATAATAAATTGCAAAGACGGAATTATTTTCAAATTAAGTTAGGAAAGTACATAAGAAAAACATATAGCAGTTATAAAAAAATATTATGTAAATAATAGTAAAAAATTAATTTAACAATGCAAAATGAATAGAAAAAAGTAAAATAAACAATGTGACTAATAGTTTAAATAAATATATATTATGAGGCCTTGAGATAAATCATAATATTTAAGCACCATAATGTATTAAAATAATAAATGTAAGCCGTTAATAAAATTAGTGATAATATTATGTTTAAAGCTCTATGAAACATAATTAGCCAACGGTGCCTTCTTTGATTTCAGTTTCTAAATCAAACCAACCAGTAAAACTGGGAGTGTTTATGTTGACATAGTCGCTAATGTTCAATACTATCTGACCCAAGACAGGACTATGCCATTTCTTTTTAGTCAGGACAGTCACCTCCAGTTGCTTGCTGTTTAACTCTGCAACACCCATAATGTACTCAAATGTTTCATCGTACACCGGATTACAGTTGTCCTTGTATGTCTGAACACATTGAAAAATACAAGTGCGTATTATTTATTAGAATAGAACGATTACATTTATCATTTTTTCATGCTATGGAATCTTACTTCGGTTTTTCGTTTGGTGTTACTATTGTCTTTTTTGGGTAGAATGTACAACTTGACATAAGGATCAGGGATATCTGAAGCTTCTTTGATTGGCAAGTTACTGTAAACAAGCAATGTGTACATGACCATTAATAATTACACAGCGCCAACACTAATGAAATAATAATGGTATTCTTACACAACTTTGTGTACAGTAACGTTGAGGCGTTGTCTGGCCACACTAAATGTCAATGTAAGTTGTATGCTGCCTAAAATGCCTGTACCGGGAGCTGGTTCTTCTCTGTTTGATTAAAAAAATATTAATAAAAAGGCGTCATCCCATAAGACAATAAATACACAGAAATAATATATGATTCCTACGGTTCAGATAACAATTCGGTAGTTTCAGCTTGCTCAATGAGTGGTTCTTGATCACCACCTCCAGCCTGTAAACTTTGAGATACCGTTGAATCTCTTTTAATTGATGAAGTCCTACTCATACCATCCGTAGGTGTGTTAATGCCAACAGCCGAGGATTGAATCTCAGATACGTCTGCTGACGTTACTACACTATTGACAGATTTTGTTGACTGTACAGAGGTCTGTCTTGATAGTGGTTTTGTTACTGTAGATGTGTCGTCATTGACGTCGACCAATACGGGCAACTTTTTCAGAAACTATACATATTTAAAAATAAGTAATCACATACATCTAATATATTAAATCAGTGCTGTACAAAAAATTCCAACAAAGTTTCCAATAATTTTAAAAATTATAATAAAATATATGGTTTTTTAAAAAATTTTTTAAGGAAACGCAATACTCTATTGTGTGTACGACACTGTATTAAATTATATTATGAATATACAAACATACTTTGAGTTGTAAACAAAACAATAATTTGCTGTCATGCTGTTGATTCTTGCTGTCAATTATCAAATCATAAGGTTGAGTATCCACTCGCATATTTTGGGCGAGCAGTAATGCCGACAATTCGTACACATACAATCCCAACTGAGTGTTTGTTTTTTGATCTATAACCTAAATACAAAAAAATATACTCAATCAGGATATATTATAACCTAATAATAAAATACTCTCAATACCTTAAATTCAATGGAGTCTGTTTCAGGGTTGCTCACCAAAAATGTAAATCCTTGTTCATAGACAGGACGTTCAGTGCGCAACTTTCCTACAGTAGCTTGGGTAGTTTGACCAACTGTTACTCGTACCAATGGATCTGGTTTGCTTTGGGCCCGAGCGTTCTATAATATATCAGCATTTATGATAGAATATAATTTTTATAACATATCATTATAGTACATACTGGCAAATTAATAGCAGAGTCTACATATACCATCACCACAGCTGAACTTAGATTTGTTATTCGCAGTTCTTGGGTTTCAGTAAGGGCCTAAACAGTACATTATTAGATATACTATGAATGCGATAAGTGATTTTACTCTTCTATTACCCTCTTTAATGCACTTTGATCCAAAGTTAAGTCCAACCATAGCATACGCACATGCACCATGCCATGTTTAGTGTCTTCCAAGTTGATCCACTATAAATAAATAATCGTTTTCGAAAATTATATAAAAAAAAAAAAAAAAATAAAAATAAATGAACAAGTAGTTTTAATTAAAATTTTAAATTACTTTATTTACCTTATCAAAATATCCATTTTTAGCAACATTACCAATTTGTATTGAAGCTCTACAGAATAAAAATGAACGAAAATATAAAAATAATATTAATTATTTTTTAATAGTGTTCCTTATACCTTCCTAGATTTGAATGTTTTTTGCCCACCATTTCGTCTTCATCATAAAGTTTGAGCTTCAATACCTGTCCTCTGGGAGAGAAGGATGCAAACTACACAATGATAGTAATTATACGATATTTGGAATGTAAAATATTTTGATCTCTATAATAAAATTCATTACCTCGCACCAATAATCCCATTTAGGATTCAGTTCATTGTTAATTGTATGGGTTTTGTATTGCTGTGCACCCAATGTCACAATAACATACGGATCAGATTTGCCTTTTCTTATTAAGCTCATGTCCTTGGCCACCAAATTTTTAGCTTGGAAGATGTGTACGCGTAGGACACCCTACAACATAAATAAATATTCAAATAAAATTAATTAGAACTAGCTAGAGAATATAGAATTTACTATTTGATACTACTAACCTCTGGCTCAGGTAACTTTACTATGTGTGCAGCTATCTCATTACTCAGTACTATGGGCAATTTATTTGGTAAAACCATTAAAGCGGCTACTTGTTGAGCAATAACTTTTCTTAATACATCACTAAAACAATAATTGTATTGACATTGACGTAATATTTGATATTATGATGTACCACAATTACTTGAGGCCGGGCATATCCAGAACATCGGCAACTCCCATCAAATCATAATCAATGTCAGGTTGATTAAGGAAAAATATCTGCATTCCCCCAACCAGAGGTGAAGTAGTGAGCAATGGTTTCATAACCACTCTCATCATACCACGAATCTGTTTATTGACATTACTACTATTATTAAAATTTGTTCTAAAACTTAAAAACTACTCGTCATTACTTGAAAGTCTTTAATTCCGCAAGGAATTCCGCTTACATAGAACGATATGTCACTATCACTGGCAAATCTATAAAATGTGAACAACACAGAGTTGATTTCAATTATTGGTTATACAATTATGTAGAATGGTTAATGGCGACACAACTCACATAATGTCAATGTCCAACATTATTTGATCACGCGACACTTTATCATACACTTTGACTCCTCCGATTTTTGGTGGCTTAAATAAAAGAGTTTATTTTAAATAGTGCACCTTGTGTGAAATGTCATCATTTTCAACTGACGACTTAAAATTCTAAGCGAGTAAGTAGGTGGTACTCACTATTGACCCAAGTCGTAACTTGTCGAAAGAAAAACTGTTGATTTTATATTCGCGTAGGCTCTCGACAACCATCGGTTCAACGGTTTTTTTTATGGTGCTCTGAGCATACACACTGATCAACGGCCACATCTGCTTGATAATCTGAAACGGAACATGCCTAAGCGATCAGCAAACACCGGTGCACTGGCTATCGTCTTTCAGGCACACAAATCGTCGTCAAGGACAACCGACCTACCTGGTTGAGCCATTCAGCGCGGTGGATGTCCGGGAAGAACACCCAGGACGGCAGCTCGGCAACGTTGGCGGTGATCAGGTCCTTCTCGTCGGCAGCTGCCGTCAGCTGAGCGCGCCGACGCTTGGTCCGGCCGGCGTCGCGCAAGAGGTCGCGGACGACTGACAGGCAGAAGAAGAACGGCACCAGCACCCAGGCGCTGACGGACGCCACGCGCCAAAAGCCGAGAGCGTAGATGGTAACCACGGGTACCAGACCTTTGGTCACCCGCCACACGGTCTGCCGGACGGTCGGTTTGTCCAGTACGCCGTCTGCCGCCTCGGCTACCAACGCCGACGGATTGTCGTCGGCGTCGCGTAATCGTAGCTCTTCGCCTTGGCGGTCCGCCATTGTTGTCAAACGACGACGAGAGAAAGGAAAACGTCAAAAGGTCGTCACAACACGAAAAGACGTCCGGTGGTCTGCGCGAACGGATGAATAACTGTGCAGTCGTATAGTATAGTGCTATTATAGTGCCGTACAGATTACGCACGTAACACTGAAAACGACGATGACATCATACGAATAACAATATCATATTATTCGATATTGTCGAAACGGCCGAGGCAGCGGAGAGGAGTAGGAGTCGGTCTTCGTCGACAAGATTCGGCGGCGACCGGTGGGACTTACTGCAGCACCGCAGACCACGACTGTCTCCTAAATGAGTGATTGTTATTGCTTATTGTATTGCGAAACGCTTGTTATTTTTATTTAATTTTTTTCGTAAAACGCGACGACGTGAACAGGAAAAACTCGTGCTGTTTGTTTTGTTTTCCACCGCCGGCTGGGTCCTTAAGAGATTATGTTATCATCCCACTAATTGATAAAGCGTAAAATTAGCAAGCTGTTGTTAACATCTGTTGATAACGATATTCCCCCCCACCGGACAATAATAAATAATAACTATAGGGAGCGCATGTTTATGCTCTGAAAAATCAAAAACATGCATGCCTTTGTGCGCCATTAAGTATTAAAATATGCATCAATAAAAATTAATTAATTTAAGCTTTTTTTTGTATATTAAACATTTAAAACAGTAAATAGTTTTTAAAATTAAACTATGTGAACAGTTGGTTAATTTGAAAAAAATATTCATATATGGTAGAAATTAACAAGGAATAGTTATAAGATATTTGTTATATATTTGACATAATACATAACGAAAATCCATAAATATGCATCAAAAGCATGATGAATTTAAAAATATGATCCAACGAGTAAAAGTCGAACAAATATGGAAAAATATGCAGTATTAAATTTATAATTTTAATTTTTAAGTAAAGAAAGAAATTCCCATCTTCAGAGGCCAAATGGTAATTAAAGGGATAAACAGGGAAAAGATAATTCATCTAGGCCACCCGCCTTATTTTTTTTTTCTAAATAGTCTCTTTGAAAAAATTAAAATTTTTTATAATAATACAACATTTAAGTTACTTCACTTCCAATTCAGGTTTTACAGACAAATAAATGTCAGACAATTTAACAAAAACATAAATTAAATTTTTTCAGGTAGTTTGTAAGATAGTTTAAAAATATATATTTTTGTAGATACATAACAAATATGTAAAATAATAATAATACAAAAAAATAAATAATTAATAATTACAAACAACAAACATAAAAAAATTAAAAAGGCGGCAGGTGGGTACCGCTTTACTATACATTAGGTATCGTGTGGGCTGTTGTAATGGATGTATTTAATTTGAATTCAATGATAAAAATAATTGTATTTATTTAACTGCATTAATTTAGATTTTTTAAAAAAATATAATAATTGCAATATTTCCGCTCCCTAGTAATAAACATAATAGTAAGTAATTAATTATTATTCTCGGCTGTTAGTTGTTACCACGATGTAGAGAATGATTCTGTTCATTGTGGTTGTTACACACCAAATGTTCATATAACCCATACTGTTATATTATTTCTGTCGAATCTTCAATAAGAATTATATAATTAGATTTATAAAGTATAAAATATACACGGTGAACCAATAAACATGTAATGGTGTATTTGGATTTATAATTATTATTAGAGGAGGGGTGTCCATTTTCTATTAAAATAGTTGTTTCATAAATAACAATTTAGCTAGATTACTAGCACATTGTAGTTAAAATTAAGCTGCACAAATGAAAAAAATGAAAAACTCAAAATAGATATTATATATACGGAATGCAAACTAAATTAAATATTATACTTAGGACTTAGATAATCTATATAAGCATATTATAGAGCCTGTCGGCTACCAAAGTGTTGATGTGTTATGTACTGATGTTTCTTCAATGTTGGTCGTATAATTTAAAAATATAAAATAAATTATAATTCAAAAGTTAATGCGTAAAAAAAATATTTGACAAAATAATCTGTGGTTAAAAATACTGGCGGGGTTCGCTTATCGTTGTCGACAATACCAATAATTATAGTAGATTTAAAGTGAAATCCAGATTAAAAAAAAATGATAATTAGTAATTACTAAAAAAATTCCGCTCATATTAAAATATTTATTTTTAAAAATTATTAAAATAAAAAAGCGTAATAAAAGTGTATTGTATATATATAAAAATATTTAGTAATTTCTAGAATTTCTAGAATGTTTGCTGGTTAACTAGTTTTGGAAAAAAATTCTCAGTAGGTATAATGAAAATTCGGATCAAAAATTATAAGTAATCTTTTTTGGACGTGAAAACATTCAATATTTGAAAATATAACGAACAAATAAAACAAACACTTAAACTAATCAACACCAAAATATTAAATAAGTACATTGATGATCAGGCAATAATGCGACGATCGGCGGTTACGCTAAATCTTATTAAATTATAAACAATTTATAAAAATAATAATATAATATTTTATCTTATATAATATAGTACCTATGTATTTTACCTCAATATTTTATTTTATTATTAAAATAATTAACTATCATTCAAAAAGCAGTTCAAATCACATATAAAAATGAATTACTTTTTAAAATGAGGATTTTTTCCCATTGGTTTTTTAAGCATTGCCGTTATACATTTAATATTAACAATATTGAATATAATCAACGATAATAAACATTACGATTATATATACGCGTATTATGACAAAATCGACCTTCGTTTATTTTGGACGTCTATCCCGAAACGGTTCAGTGTTTTTTTATCGTTTAAACTTTTATAATTGACGCGAAGCTGCAATACCATGATGAGGGGGGGGGAAGGGAGGCTCTTGGCAAATTTATGGAGATTCACAATTCACAATTTACATTCCTGCATTCTATACTCTATACATCATTGAGTGCGCAATATTTACAATCGTTTGCGCGCATTATATAATATAACACTCAATAACAGTAATAAAAAGCAATACATATAAACATTGATTATAAATATTGTTATATAATTAACGATATAAATAATAGACAACATAGTACCCAAGAGGCCAGGACCGAAACAATCAGAATATCAGATACTTATACTTACCTATAATTATTGTGTCCAAAGCCTCTAATAATGGCTTATTTTAGATTATCTATTTTTATTTAATATTATTATTTGATTTGATTTTTTGTAAATTAAATGAAATTTCAGAACAATCAATACGACTATACACGACATCACATAAATCGATAACATCGATAACTAAAATTCGGTAATAACTAATAAGTGCTTTAGTAAATTATAATATATTATTTTTATACTAAAATAGAACTTTTTATAATGGCAATATTAAATATCAAAAACAGTTTACCAACGAAACAAAGCGTATAGTAATATTATAATCAATAAAATAAAAAAAGTCATAACATTTTTGACACTTTGTATTTATTTTAATTTCACTAATTCCTTTTAAAAGTTAAAACATATCTGGGTGAATCAACCACATTCTAACTGAATGCCTAATATACCTTAATATCCGAACAAGATACAATCTATCTGAATCATCAGCTGAAATACTTAACAATCACCCTCAATCCATAGCAAACATCATCCAATTTATCACAGCCGCCAATCTTCTAACCAAAATATAATTAAACTAGATTTAATATACAATACATGTAAATCACTTTAAGTTTTATGTTCTGTTATTAGTTTTGTTTTTTATTTTCTGTAAATCCAATGGCTCATGCTGCCGAGGGTATTTATTTTCAATAAAAAAAAAAAAAATATCTGGGTGACTTGATATACGGGGGATTTAATTGTTACAGGGAAGCGAAAGGAACTTAAAACACTAACTTCAATAAAATGCAGACATTTCAAAATATTGTCCATTTTGTCGTTAGAAAATTAATTACCTATTTAATTGGGTACTACTTATGCGTTATGCTTTTTCCTTTATTTCAAATGATACACTTCATAAATATCTCGAAATAATGTTAGACGTCAGTATTCAATCATACGAAAAAGCTAAATGCTTTATTATAGATTCCACAATAATCTACTTCACCTTCACCATTACAATCCAATCCACTTATTAAAAATATACCGTCCTTATTCTTTTCGGGTGGTAATCTTCCAAGACATATATTATTTTTATAATACAAATACCTATCACATCCTATGAATATAAACATATTTTTAAAATCGATACGACAAAAATGTTGTTTAACCACTTTTCGAAAATTGGAACTCTTCATATCCCCGATTATACTCAAGGCACGTCACCGGGTAGAAATATATTACAATATATACAATTAAAAGTCATGGAGTTAAATCACTACAACTGATACGTACCTATAGATATTTTTACTCCACAGAGAGCGCGCGTATATAGTACTCACGATGTTTGAATATAACCTTTAGAACTTGGACAGTTTTGTCAAGAAACTTAATGAAGATTTTCACGATAGTTAACTATATAGGTATGTTTACAAGTAGACAAAAAAAAAAAATAGTTACGACTAGTGGCGTTGGATTTAGTATTTCAACAAATAACCGTCAAAATCATACACAAGTTTGAGCTGTTCTAACGAATGACGAGTGACTGAAGCAAAAACATTAAAACAGTAAAAAGTAAAACATTTAACGTGACTATAATAATAGACCTTCTCTCGAACGTTGTTGGTAAAAATCTGATAAGGTGTAGTGGGTAAGCTGGGGAAGAGGTAAGGCCGTCTAGAATCTAAATGTTATTGCAGTGTAACGTAGACCACACTGCCTGCAATATAAGAACATATTTATATATTTTTGGGCGATTGTACACACTTGTATAATACGTTTTGAATTTGCATATAGTACAATATATTATATTGATAACACGCCCCCCTTGAACATTTATTGTCTGCGGGCGACCTTGCTTTCCCTCATTGCAAATTATGTAGCCTTTTTTTTTGTAATTAATATTAAACGTCATACAATAGCTACCAGTTTTGGTAACTAATTTATTATAATTGTGTCTAAAAGGTACAAATCATATTTAAATTTATAACATTATATTAAATAATATTAATATTATAGTGTATTAAACGGTAAATGCAGTAATATTGGAGGAGGGGGTACATGTAGTGACATGACCTTGATGCTTGTAAATGTTGCAGAAAAGACAATAAAGTTTTGGTATAGGTATCTAAACAAAAATTCAACAAATTTCATGTTGTCATTTTGCCAATTAATATTTAATAATATAGTTTTAGATATCATCTGACCATAATATAGACTATAGAATATATACTAATAAAGATTAAGTATATAAATGTCATATGTATTATATTGTGTATTTGTGTACAATTAAATTTAAAAATAAAATTCGAGAAGCACTTATGAATTAAATTAATTGTAAAAAGAATCAGTGAATTATAATATATACCATGCATAGTCGGTCTCAAAATTGTTGTATACATTTTAATTGGATTTAGGTATAAACAAAAGAATACGCTGACACAGAGATAATTTAATAATTGGACATGTTTTAGTTTTAGTATAATCAATAATGGTTGTTCCTTTATTTTTATACAATGAGCTCTTCTTTATTTTGTTGTAATAGTATTACAGTAATACTGATTTGGCGTTTTATATCGAAACTAAACAAATTATAATAATTTGTCGAATGAATGGATTTTTGCAGAGTATAAATAACGGACCCGGGATTTGAATCCCAGACATTAGTCATTTTTGTATTTATTGGAAACTTATGCAAATGTTTGGTCTATTTTTGAAAATAGATATAATTAAAACTAAATAAGATAGATATTTCTGATCTAGGTATACCACGTGATACACGATTGTTAAGATAACACGAAAAATATTTTATTAAAAAAAAAATAAATTAAACATAATATCTAAATAATAATATCTATAAATGACATCATGCGTTTTACTCAAAATATATTTTACACTCTCTGGCCATGTTACACACTAGCAACAGTGTATATAGACACAGAGACACAAAAAAAAAAATAAAAATAAAAAACATATATCATTCTTAAATACATCTGCTCAAAATCTAAAATGATAAAAAAAAAATATATAATTAGTTTTTTGTTGTGTTAATGTTTACACGAATTTTAATATGATTCATTAAACGTTTATGGTTTACATAATTAACTCATTAGGTAATAAATAATAATAATTATTTAAATAAATATATGGCAATAAAATACAATTAATAGTGTTCAAAATTGATTAATTGTTAAAAATCGTATAAAGGGAGAATCAAACTGTGCGATTGTACCCTTTAAACAAATAGCATTCTTTCAATTAACTGAGTAATGATTTCATCACTTAAAAATATAATTATATTTACGTACTATATTGACGACAAAAGACAAAGTAAAACGATCTCATGGTACCCTTAATGTTGTAAAAGAAGAAGTTAACAATATAAATTTAGAAGACGCTGTAGATGCATTTTCTAAACTAAAAAATCTCTGATTTTTTTTAGAGCATTTTGCTTTTATAATAGTTTTTTAAATATAAAATATAAACTATAATTAATAAAAGTAAATATTATGTGTTTTTTCGCTGCATTAAATTTGTCTTCTTCAAGCTTTTATAATACATTACTTATTGATTTTCACAGGTAAAGTGATCGATTATTTATTATCTTTTAGTTTTTAAGTTAATTTTTATCTTGAGTTAAGATGATAATATCTTAATTTATGCGTTTTACTGTGTGCGTTGATGTAGTCTTTGATATATGGAAAAAATGAAAGCAAGATAATGTACATTGACATATTATCTATTTTTATATGGCCTGATGAAGTTTCAAAATGGCCAGCTTGAAACCGCTTACACCAGTAAAATACTATTGAGAACGCTTGAATTTTTTTTCTTGCAACGGTGCCAAATTTAATAATTGTTATTGAACGATAATTATTATTGTTAGATTTATTGAGATTTCGTCAATTTTATTAGAAACTAAAGTAATGTTAACACTATTGTCTATAAGTATTAAGCTTAGAGACGAAAGAATAATGGTTAGGCGTCAACTGTCGCGTAAATGTCAGTTTTGTGCTTGTCGATTTTTTACTCCTATTAGCCACATAATGAATAATAACGATATTCAAATAATATTTTCAGAATGAGGTGAAGACGTAGTGCTAAACTTGATATATTACAATGCGATGTATTACATTTTTTAAACATATTTTTATAAATTTTTAATTATCATAACGATAGCTATTGATTCCAAATATATCTTAAACGAATTTTTATTTATAAGACTGCATGTATCCACATGTTTTTATTAGTTTATAATAATGACATCTTTTTAGAATATTTTTTTTTTTTGTTTATTTTATTTATATACATTTAATATTATAAGACAATTATTTTAACAATGTTTATTATTATTATTAATAAAAATTTTCACTTACATTTTATTTTTAAAAATTCAAATAAAAAGATTTTTTTTAAACTTACAATAATTACTTTATAACTACTATCTATACTACCTATCTTTGTGAAATTTTCACCAAATGTTTAAATGACAATTTTTTATATAAGATATTGATTTATTGAAGCTAAGGATTGAAAATGTAAACGAATGTTTTTCATAATTAGTTTATATTGTTTATACTAGAGCTCTTATTATCCGTGAACACGAATTACATGTGTACACGTGAAATTCAAAATTTCGTGATGAAAACCGTGTAACGTGAAAAACGTTGAACGTGAAAACGTGAATTTCGTGTATTTAAAAATCCTACACGTGAAATACGCGTTTATTTAAAAGAAATTTATAATTGCAGAAATAATGAAGACTTACTAATATAATTAATAACGTAATTTATTAAACGTTTAATATAAATTATAAAAAATTCCTAGTAATACTACTAGTACTATGTACTATTTAATTATATGATTATGGTTGAATAGGATAATACTGAATAAGAAATAGAAATGGAATATGTAGTGCACATGCATAAACGTTATACGGTACAATGAGAGATAACTTATAAAATGTAGGGTTTCGGTACGTTTATAAATAAATGAGTATATGTATTATGTACTAGGTAATACCTAGTAGGTATCGACTAAAGATGCGATAATACGTAATATCTATCTAATCCAACTAAAGTCATTGTTAAAACCGATAAAAAATTTAAAAATAAGACGAATCACGGATCACGTGAATATAAATCATGGAATTCTAGTATTTTGTAAATTCACGTGAATGTCATCACGGAATTCACGTGTCACGTGAAATACTTGTATATCCAATATAAATATCCGTGTATCCGTGACACGGATACACGGCTGCAATAAAACACGTGTTCTACTGAGACTTCTAGTTTATACTGTTAAATATTTAAAAATTCATTCTAATTTGAAATTTGGAAGGAATTAGATATTTTAAAGAAGAATAAAGATTTAAGTTATTTTGTTGTAATTTAAAAATATTATTCGTGGGTACTTTAAACTTTTAAAGTATATTATTATATTATTTTATACACACAATGACATTTTAAAATACAATTTTTTCAGAAAAAAATAATTTAATCTACTGTATTGTTAAATATTAATAGCAAAATAAATTACTTTAATATTAATAATATTATATATATTATACTTATATCATTGAATTCAAATTTAACACATCTATTACAGAGACCTCTCTAAACGCCTACTGTACAGTAGAGCGGCGGGTAACCTTTTTATAGATTAAAAACTACTTTAAATACTTTTAATAGAATTAAAGTACTTTGAATAATATTCTGCTCCGGAAAATAAAATATGTATGTTGCCATTCAAAAGATTAAAAAACTTAAAAAATTGATACATCACGATAAAAAATAGTAAAAAAATATAATTTTCTTTCAAAAAATGTTGTTTTTAACTACTTAAAATTATGTAAAATTAATATTTTTAAAAACATAAGTGTTTTTTTCGAAATAATGAGTTTGTCCCGTTAAATGGATCACTCTGTATACCTTCATTCCGAATCGTCATTTTCAAATTTTAAACTATAATTTATTAATAACACAATATGCTGCATGGGTCTGTTGTTCCCATTAGAAATATATTTCTCTACATATGAATTTATCTTTAATCATTAATAAATAATAACTATTAGTTCATTGGATAAATTTATATTATTTTCATCTTAAGTTATAACTGTTGGCGCCAGATATTTTTGTAATCCTAAATTTGAATTTATTTGTTGTGCCCGCCATTCTATTCCTATTCTTGTGTTGGTGTGCGTGTGTTTATAAGTTTTTTTTTTTTATTATCTATGTTTCACAGTGTCACTAATCAGTTATCACTACCGTAGTATCGTTTTTCATTAATTTGAAATTTATTTAATATATTATAATATTCTGTAATGTCTCTACGGTTTTATTTATATAATTCATGTTCATAATTTAAGTTATTTTCAAATATATAATTGTAGTCAGTGGTTGTATTAATATATATATTATACTCATAGCAGATAACCAGCAAGCGTTCCAGCTATCATAGAATTCGTACTTCAATTATTATTTATTATTCAGTTTATCAGTTTTTGAGTTCAAGAGTTCAGGTTATGGAATGTGATTCGAAGTTTGAAGTCAACAACATACTATTAAAATATTACATTTTCAAATGAGATCTAAAAACTCGTTAACTTGACAAAATGGTTTGCGATGATCTTACGGAGTTGAAAATAGTTGTCCGTTCCGTTATAGTTGCTTGCCAAGAGTCCTTAACAATCGAAGAATTATGGAAAAGGGTAATTTACGTATTCGGAGGACCACAACAACTACAGTTAAAAATGTTTGGTTATGAGACACCTTTTGATTTCCTTAAAAGTATACCAGACATTGTGCAGTTAGAAGATCCAGAAGATTCAAACTCTATTATTAATTTAATAAGTTCAAAGTTGAGCAGGCATATGGAGCTATTAGTTTTAACAAATATAATAAGGCCGCCTAAAAGTAAGTTTGGTCAACACAATTTATTGATTCCATACAGAACACAATGTGCGTTTATCAGAATTTTTTATGAATTATATCCAGAAGGATTGTCAATTAGTGACTTTGTATCTGATATTTTGTGTATTCCTATATTTCAGTCTTACACTGACTGTGTTGATGTACTTTTGTTCAATTTAGATCATGTATTTATAAGAAGGGGAACAGAAATGATAAGCTTGCAACCAAAATTAGTAGAAAGTTTGAAAGAAGTTGATACAGAAGATAAATATACAGCAATGGATATATACAACATCGATAAGCATTCATTAGAAAGTCAATATGATGATCAACAAATTTCCAATGGATTGGAATATCCATTGTTTTATATTTTAGAAGAATCAATTAAAAATAATATTGAAAAACTATTAAATGAAGTACCTGATTCAATATCTGATAGACAAATGTGTAATTTATACATTGAAAAATTTGGTTCTGCATTTAATCATCATAGGCGATGGGGTTTTAGCAGAGTTAGTCAAATGTTTTCAAAACTACCAGAATTGTGCTGTGTTCATTTTTCAATGAATGAAGTAGAAATAATTTCATCAAAAAAACATACTTGCGATATTCATAAAAATCCGATTGTATTAGAAGAAGCAAATGAGTCTGGATTATTTTCTTTAAATGCAAAAGAAAAATCTTATAATAAACCTAATGAAAATGATGGAGTATTAAAAAAATTTTTAAGAAATGATCAATATTTAAAAACATCATTAAACAATTGTTTTTTGGAGCAAGAAATTCAACATTTTGAATTGAAAATCAATAATTCATTAAATGTTAATGTTTGTAGAGTTAATACAGATATTATGCCAACTATAATATGTCAAAGCATTGATCAATATCATGAATACCAGAAGTTAATAATTGATATGAAAAATTTCTATTTTCTAAATGACTCAATGTTGTTATTTGATCCAATTGTGACCATGGTGAAGCATACATATGCATATTTTTTTGATGATTTCTGGTTCAGAGGGTTTGTTACTGATATCAACTTAAATGCAATAAAAATGCTAAATATTGACAATGGTTTAATGCATACTATTCTATTTGAAGACATCAGGTTACTACATATACAGTTTGCTCAATTACCAGCACAATCATTAACTTGTAATTTGCATGGAATAGATTCTATAGCTGAAGATGAGCTGTTGAAAATAGTAGATAAAAAATGTACAATTTATGTTGTTTCTATTAATCAACAAAATAAATTTGCAAGTGTTAAAATTAAATTTATAGATTCCGTATCAGATAAATATTTAAACGATGAATGGATTGAAAGCGGTATTGCCGAACCAGATTTAGAAGAAGAATAATGAAGATACAATATTATTAGTTTTTTTTTTGCCATAAAATGTATTGAACAATTGAGTTAGGTTATTTATTTTTATTTTTTTTTGTATAACTTTATATTAAATTTGAACTTTATTTGTGATTTGCCATAGAAATTAAAATATTAAACTTAGAGCAAAAAAATAAAAAAAACCTGGCTCCAACAATGGCTACTTGAGTATAATGTGTGATCATAATAAATAATTAATTCAATAGTATCATAATTACTTAAAAGTTGTATTGATTTAACAAATTAACCATATTTTAAAATTTAAGTATCTAGTATAAAAGTATCTATATAGTGTAATAAATAATAGTAATTGTTCAATTACACGAGACAGTGCCTTTAACAAAATATACTACACAGATTGTTATATTTATTTAAGTCAATGGCTGATGCTTTGTGGTTTTGTGTAGTGTTTTAAATTATATAGGTAGACAGGTAGTTAAAAGTATAATTATTTATTTACAATGAAAATTATGTAAATATTGTAGCAACAATCATTGCATTGCACGATAAATGCACTAAAATCCACACTCGCGAATGGTTAATATTTCCTTCTTTCATAATTTGTAACAATTTTGTTTCTACGATCACCTACTAAAAACGAATCTATATGCATAGTGCCTAAATGTGTTATTTCATACATAAGACTGGCATGTAGCGTTTTTTTAATACAATATAATATATTAGTATGTATTCAGTATTGATGTTTGAAGAATAAATATTATTGTTATTGCTAATGCATTTGTATGTGTAATTAAAATTAAAATCATAAGTCAAGGTACATATATATTTTAATTTCATTTGCTATATTAAATCGGAAGACACATAGGTATAGATAGTCAGGTAGGCACAGTAAAAATTGTTATTATACTAGTACACGTTTGATTTTTTAAATTTATTCTTAATCGTACATCATGGGCAGAAATCCAGTAAAATTTCAAGAGTGCCTAACATTTTTAACATCAATGTGAGCGGGGGGAGGGGGCTAAGACCCCCGATTTCCGACCATGTTGTACATAAACATTATGTGATGATTACTTTAAACTTTAGAATCGAGGGCAAAAAAAAATCATACTTTTATTTATTTAGTCGAACACAATATTTAACATATGATTAGATAATAAATTTAACTTGTACATTTAGTGCAATATACTTTAACGTTTTATTATATTATTATAGTTATTATGGCGTAGGTATGCGACTATATATATACGACTATACGAGTAGAAGTCAATTGCACTACTTACTTATTGTTATCTACGGAGAGGACAGTATTAAATAATAAAATCGATATTAACACGGAAGCAGTGGCTTATTTATGGGTCGGGGATATATCTTTTCCTTTGACTTTTTTTTTCATCATTATTATTATTTTTCCAAGGTCTATAATTCGTTGTACGAACATTGTCAAAATCCCAATCTTCACCTTATTTGGCCATTTGGGCAACGTTATTATATTTAAGTAGGATAGTGTATTGTACCTATCTCGCGATTTATATTGTTAATTATTTTTTGGAATCATATACTTATTAACTAAACAATTAAATTAGGGTAACAATAGATACACGGTTTTTAAAAATTACATTCAAATAGCATACCTACCTATGGTGTGGTTTGTTAGTCATTTTTTGTGTAGGTGTTTAAATACAAAAGTTTTTATATTATATAAATAATATACATAAACCTATAACCTATACATCATGTTTATAAAATTTTTTTACCAACTTTTTTAAATTGTTTGATAATAATATAGATAGGAAGCAGCCAAATACCTACATGTTTTTCTCAAAATGTCGGTGTATTAATATCGGATATTGAACAAATAGTTGTCGATAAGTAAGCATTTAAAGCGTATATAGGTAGACGAGAGGCGATAACTAGACCTATATAAATTATAGCGGACCACACATTTTGTGGATACGCCTTGCCCTTTTACTCTGATCGCATTATTGCTTTTAAACTTTAAATGGTTATTAATATATGATATTGCTTATATTTTTTCCAAGTTCGATAATAATAATTATATTTACACAGACTTTTTAGAAAATTATTCTGCTATTCTGATTATGAAATAACAGATATGGGTTATTGTCAATAGAAAATATATATAAAAAAAAAAACTGCATGCAGTGTACTGCGTTCTGCGATTAAAATACCTACACAAATTGTTTTGTAATTATTAGTACAGTCAATTAAATGGATCACATATTGCGACGCGAAAAACGTTATTTTAATAAATAATATTGAAAAAAATATGTGCGTTTTAAAATTTAAAACGCTCAGTGCTGCATTGTTTTCAGACTATACCTATACGCGCAAGCACGGATCCACAGCAGCAGAGCAGTACTGGAGGGGGGGGTGTGGGGGTCAACAATACAAATACAGTGGTATATTGATTATAAATATAGCATTTATCAGGGCTTAAAACCGGTGACCGGTTTGTAACAAAAACCGGTATTAACCGATAATTTGAGAACCAAAAACTACTTATAGTTTTGTCATGCTAGAAGTGCTTATTGGTTACCGGTAATCAAGGTTATTATCTAAAAATTGCCATCGAAGCGATTACCTTCAATTTTCAAACCCGGTTTTATAACCAAAATCTATTGCCATCCAAAATAACTATACAACGGTTTTTTACATATGTATTAAATATTATTATTTGAATTATATACATTTATGTTTTATCTTTTTATATAGTTGAATTTAATTTTCCAGCAATTTTAAAATTATTTTTCACAATTTAATGCCGTCGAGTATCGCTCATCTGTTGTGAATATCATAGGTATATCTATGTATATTTACCGCCATTAACGTCGTTTACGATGCTGGTTACTATTATGAAATAGTTAGTTATAGTCTATTTACGATATTTTAATCAAAAATTGATTTTTATATTGTTCTTTGTTTCTTAGTAATATACAGTGTCCAACTACAGGTTCTGCGTGCGTTAATTATATAGGGCATAGGCGGATATTTGGTTACATCCGTGGGGGGGGGGCTTAACTAAAAGTCTAAAGACAAAAAGTCTTATCCATTAGCCATTAGCGGAAACGGACATTTTTAGTCTCTTTCATTTCTAGTGGTTACCAAGTATATATAGGTAATAGGAACATAAAAATATAAAATATTGAATAACTACTAATTTTTTTTTATTTTAATTGTATATATATATTGTTTTGTGCAGATATACTAATAATCGTTTCGGTATCAATAGATTTAGATATTTCTTTTTCAGTGTATGATATTGAGGTGTTGTTGAACCTTTCCTGCAGCATAGAAGTTCGAAGCCAAGTTTTTATTCTACACATAGCCGAAAAATATATTGAAACACACAATTTTTTATTTTGACGTCTGGTGTGGTCTGATTACATTCTGGGGGGGGGGGCTTAAGCCCCCCCCCCCCCAAGTACCCATCGATATCCGCCTATGATATATAGGCTATATAGGGACACTCTAAGATTAATTTTATGCTATTCATTTAGAATTTTTTAGATTTTCAAACACGTTTTACTTCCGTTTGTATATATTTATATATAAGCAGTTAAATATGATTAAGATTTTCTAAGACCAGTTTTAACCGGTAACCGATTACCAAAAAACCTTATCAACAAATTTATTGGGTGCGGTTTTAAGCCCCGGTATTTATACTTTTTTATAGTATTTAAAATCAATGGAAGTATATGCTGCGTGTATTTGTCGAATGTTTATTACACGTGCTCATAATATATTGTACCTATAACCTGTTGACTATTAATTATTATATTTATATTGTGTTCAGTGACACGGTGTTCACCTGTTATAAATCTATAAACAATTTAACAATGTACATGTTACACACCAGTACCTATATTACTACCAAAACGACTGATTACCATTTGTTTGTGTGAGATATTTTATAAATTTCTCGCAAAAAAAGAAACGTAAAGGTATTTTATGAGCAAAGTTAAATGTATCATAAATTTAAAATTACTATATTTTTTTTTCATGCATAATAAGTGTAAAAACTCGCAAATACGTAAATCCTTATCCTTTTGTTTTTAAAATAAAAGTAGGCTAATAACCTTTGATGTTGAAGTCTTAATAGCTATTAAAAAAAAAAAATAAATAAATACTGGAGTACAATGCACGTGCATGACAGTATATAATATTATGTTAATATTATATAGCTATTATAAGTGTTTATATTTTAAGTGTTTTCGTCTATATCTACTTCCTTTCTGCCTATACTGCAAATAATAGAAATTCTAAAGGGTAGTGCCCCCCCCACCCCAGGTATATACGACTAAATCGTCTTGTTTGCCGCTATCGTAATTAATTGTAGTTATTTTTACATAAAACCTTTGGAAAAACAAAAATTAAAAACAGATATGGCCCATATGACGATGTGAATAATAGCGGCAAATGAATTATTCGTTTACACGTACGCCGAGAATCAGAACAACAAAATATGGTTTGACAAACTGCGAGGGGGGAGGGGGGAGAGGATGACATAAATCATGATTTTGATCTGCATGATGCAAAAAAAATGTCTTTTATTTACTTATTATACTACTGTAGAATTATTAATAAATATTTATATTATTATTAATGATTAATTATTATTTACCTAATTAATATTTTACTTCAAAGTGAAAATTGTTCAAACATTATACTACAGACTAACTGTTATAACACTCTGAAATACCTATACGAAAAATACATCATAAAGCAACCATAAACTTTAACATAGGTTCTAGTAAATATGTTTGCAACTGAAGTTCGTGTAATTTTGAATTATTCGAGGAATGTGCGGATAAAATTCGTTTTGAATCCGATTAGAAAATGTCGATTCAGTTCCGTTCCGAACTATAGTGTGAGTGCGACAACCCCTTATTACGTCTTGTGATGTAGAGATAGAAAGCACAGAGGACCAAAGAATATTTTAAAAAATAAAAGGCGTAGTATAAGAACATATTCTGATAGTCATAGAAATGTGTAAAATAATGTTTGCAAAAAAAAAAAAAACCTTATATAATTCGTTGTATTTCTCCTTTGGTTCATGATAGAAGAATCGCCAAATATAATATTATTTTTATAGTATAATCAACATAAAACTGTTTTTTTTATCAGTCATAGAATTGCTTTTGTTCGCATTCGCCCAGGAAATAAATAAGAAATACGTAATGCGTTTTATCTGTATACCTACTGATGACTGCAGCATTCAAATATTTTATTTATAATCAGGATTCGGAACTGCCGTGTAGATTTCATGTAATGACTAACGGCAATAATATATTGACGAAAAACCGAATCGATTAGAGTTTACAACACTCTTAATGATTTTTTTTTTATAATTATAATATACATTAAATAGCTATATATTACTTACACCTATATTAATACGAAAAACGTAATTTATTTTAATCACCAGTTACGATAAATGTACAAATGACATTACAATAATATGTAGGTAGTTAGTCAATTACATATATTGTGTACCAACTACCAAATGATTTTATTATTATTATTATTATTTAAAGAGTATTAAATTAATAAGTACATTGGAATTTATTATTCGGATAGATATGAATATGATTGCAGTGTTCTTTTTATAACCCAATAAGGCAATAACTAATAAGGCATTGCTATTCAAAACTGTTATATTGAAATATAATGTACATGACTATAACAACGGCAAATAATAAGCAACAAATAAGTTGAAAACTATATTATTACACGACAGTTACAAAGAAGTAAAAATCAAATAAGTATGTATGAAATATAAATAAATATAAATATAGTCATGCACGCTACTCCCAGTTTTTCTTTAAACAAAGCATTTATTAAAATTCTGATTATTGGAAATTTTGTGTATACTTAAGGACCATATTTTAATATACTTTTAAATTGTAGCACCATTAAAGAAGTGACATATACTACAATATAAAATAATTTTTTTCAAATGAGTATCTCCTTTTCACTGTAAATTGTTAAGTATCGATTATATGTTTTTGAAAATGTTGACGTAGATATCTAAATCGAAATAAGAACGAACGATTTCTGAGTTATTGAAATTTATGTCTGAAGGATAAAAGTCCTTGTTTATAATTTTGAATACCTACTTGTTATACTCGGACAAATTTTACAAACCATAAAATGTTTAAGGATTAATATAAATTGTTATAATTTTCAAATAATCTTAAACCTATTCCAACCGTATGATTACGGTCCTATTTTCTAAGTACATAAAGTTAACCAACTCAAAAACTACTCGTTAAAATTTCTGTTTAGACACATCAAAAGTTTCATAAAAATAATCTGCTTAACAATTTATAGTAAAAAAGAGTAATGGTTCTCTTTGAAAAAAAAAATAAGTCTTTTGAGTTTCTTAACGGTTTGTCAAAATTCTAAAGGCTATCCGAATTCTTCATACTACGCACCTTTCTTTAGACGGAGTAAAAATATCTACGTACCTACATACGGATTGGCCGCAACAGAAGTGATTTTAATAATATACTCGATGGCTTTACATAAATATTTTGACCAGCGACCTGTAATTGATGTATGTGATATTATGAATCGTTTATTTATCAAAGTAGTTTCGGACAACATAAAATCGTAAAATCACTTTGATGTTAAAAATATGATTTCACAGACCCACCGTTTATTTTTGAAAAGTGTCAATATTTTAATAATTATCACATGGGTGTTTGAATGTTTATTCTATCAATGAAATGTTTTAAGACGCAAGCTCGTTTTTTTTTAGTTTTCTTGAAATTATTTTAATGTT
Source organism: Pentalonia nigronervosa (assembly GCA_014851325.1). Taxonomy (NCBI): domain Eukaryota; kingdom Metazoa; phylum Arthropoda; class Insecta; order Hemiptera; family Aphididae; genus Pentalonia; species Pentalonia nigronervosa. The sequence goes on from JACXSJ010001148.1 coordinate 107,237, forward strand.
TTTACTTAAACTCTTTTTATGAATAAGCGGTTGATAAACCTAACAGTACAATATCCTACGTATAAGCATTTTGTTAAGAGTAATAGTGTCTTCTAAAACTAATAAATTATAAAAATTAACACAAACGTTGTTTCGTTATACTTGTCTAAACATCGGTTCACGGTGGAGATAACATAATAATATTGTTATTATTACACTGTGCAGAATTATTTAAGAACATAATATTTATATTACAACCGTTGAATGCTGATAAAGAAATTAAATCGGCAATACAATTATTAATTCCAAATTCGTTAAAACTTTTGATTACCTACCGCCTACGACCTACGTCCGATTATTTTTACTGTTGTAATAATGCAATATAATATTATAGTGGATTTATTTTAATTACGTACGTCGTGTTGTCCAACTGTCCAAGTGACAAGTAGTGCATATAATAATTTATTAATAATATTGCGGCCAAGTAAATAAATGCCCTTTAGGCTCTCTATCATAGAATGCTCGGAAAAATAAATGTCTTAAAAATTTAATTTTACCACAAAAGAAATAATAAAAGTAATAATGCCAATAAAAATGACCAAAATAATTTTATAGGTACATTATTTAATATATGAGGAAGTTTAATAACTCTATGATAAAAAAATGATAACGACTGATTGGCACAAAAATAATAAAATACGACGCATATTAAAAATATCTGGGTGTTCATTTAGACAGATCACTAGCTTACAAAAAACATCTGGACGTGATTGGACTCAAACTCCAAACTATAGAAACAGCATTATAAGAAAACTGGTTGGATCGGGATGGGGAGTAACTGTCGATGTATTGAGAATCTCTGTTCAGGCTTTTGTCATTTCAACTACTGATACTATTGCTCCCTAGTATGGTACAAAAGTCAAACTTGTCTTAAATACCGGGTCAAAAAAGTAAATTTTTATATTTACGAAACAATGAGATTAATCTCAGGGGTTTTTAAATACTTACCAATACCAGGGTACCAGTGATATTTAACATAAAACCTTCCGAATTTGTACACCAACACGCTGCGGCGAGCATAAATAAAAAACTAATTGATTCCAATGTTGACAGAAATTCACCAATCCAAGACATCTTAATCAATCCATTACAATAACGACTCAAGTCTCGTCGAGTGCAGACCAATATGAAATGACATAACAATAATTTATCCAAGTACATTGAATCTTGAGAATTGGCGGATGATCATTTGGGGTAAATATATAGACGATGGACCTTTAAACAAGTCGATCCAACCAAACCCCTCCGCCAGGATTAAGGCTCCCGAGAAATGTAGGAAACTGACTAAACAGGATTAGAACAGGACATGCAAGAGTTAAAGATATGCTTTATAAATGGATAATGGTGGACTCTACGAATTGCGATCGTGGTGTTTAATACAGCTAACATCGCACATTATCAATGAATACCACAAGAGAAAGTTTTACGGAAACTGATAAGTCATTATGAACGCTATCCCTTAAACCATTAACTATTCAATTTCACTCTATTTATTTGCATTTTATTGTATGTATCTACTATATTTTATATTTATTTTACATGCTAGGTAGCCCTGTAGAACTTGACTTAGCATACAAAATAAATAAATGACTAACAAATTGGAAATTACTCGTCAGCGATTGTTTTTATCAGTGAATATCATTCTCTCGGGGCTATTTATTTATTCTAAACATACAAAAAATGAAATTAAGATTATAAGTTTTATGTTCAAATATTTATTACTATTAAATTGTGAGCATTGCGTTAAACTTAACAACATTTCTTTTGATAATATTTCGATTTATAAAATTATATACTAAAAAAATATTTAAATATGCACTAGAAATTAATAAAATTACTTAAAGGAGAAAAAAATTCAAAATAAAAGTTTCACTTTTGAAGTACCTATATGATACATGCATCAAATTATGTACTTGGGATGCATTATTCTAGTGTACCCACAAAACGATGCAATTTCCATTAAAACCGAACACTTAATAATAATATAACTAGGTACCTACAACACTGTTAATAGCAAAATATATGCAATACAAGTAAGGCCTATGAACTACTACTCTTAAACCGAATTGCACTTAAACTGAGATTTACATATACCTATTGTACAGAGATACAACGGAGTGTAGAGGCATAATTATGAGAGGGGGAGGATTTGTGAGTCGATAACATTGATTATTTCGTAAGCTAGTCGTCTTTTTATCTTTTTATGTCTTTGGAAACTTGATAAACTCTTTGCATTTTGGACAATGAGATTGAGTTTAAAACTATTTTGTATTGTTTATATTTTCTAGCTGTGACCAATTATCACTAAAACTTGTCTTGACACTATTTAAATAAATTATGTACTCGACAATATTTTTGGAGCAATAAGCGACATCAAAAATATTTTCTTGCAAAAATTCAAAAATAAATTAGTAAGTTATTGAATATCTATAGTATTATGGCTATATTCCATCATAATATTCTAAACAAAAACTATAAGTACCTACCTCAAATAACAATTAATTAATTAATATATTGTTGGTTATAGTCAGTGTTCCGGAAGTTCATTTGAAAATTGAATTCATTCTAGTTCAATGCGTAAAAATCGAAGTAGTTAACGTTCACTTTTTTTTAAAGTAATACGTTCATCTGGTTATTCATCTTAATTATTATTTTATAAATCTTTAAATAAAACGCTGTATAAAGTATAAATAAATTTTTTTTAAAATGAGTTATTTTTTTATGCACGTAAAAATTACATTTTAAATAATATAATAACATAATATACAATTAGATTATTTATCATTATAAAATTAATTATAATAAAAAATAAAAAATTCCTTTACTTATATATTCAATATAAATATATAGATAATCACTGCAAGGGACCTAATTTATTGAAATCAAAGACAAATTAAAACATACAATTAATTTGTACACAATTTTTTGTTCACGTTATGGTTATGTTTGATATAACATTAATGATGGTCACATTATGTTATCAAAAAATAAAAATTAACCCAACCGCAAGTATTAATTTAATTACACGTGTTTGAGATAATATGTTAAATTAACTATTCGCATTTTCCTGCACTCAAGAATTTACAACAATACTTTTGATGTTAAATAATTGCACGTCGTCCAATGAATTAAAGTCGAAAGTCGAACTTCAATAAAATGCTTCTATTTGACACTAACAGCGGGTCAAATTTAGTCGGTATAGTATAAATTATAGAATGTGTTAATTATGCCTAAGGAATGACGTACACGGTCCTTGATCAGTGCAATGTCCTCGTCGTGATTTGATTGAAGACCGAAAGAGTGAACGGCCAAGCGAGTTTATATATTTTTTAATAGGACGTACATCATTGATTATAAACAATAAATGTATTACTTTTAATGACGTGTAATATGACGTATTTATGTTTATAATAATTTTTACCCGGCATTTTAGTCATACTATGTAGGTAGGTACACAATACGCATACTTTGAGAGACGTATTGATCAGGAAAATAGTTAAATTTACTTTTAATAATAATAATATTTTTTTTCTCAACTTTACAGCGCTTTTATAAATATTGTGTGTTTGAGTAGGTATATATATATACATATATATATTATATATATGTAGTAGGTACGAACATTTGGTAAACTTTTGTACTCACGTAGACAGTTATTATTTTCATAATTCTATACCTATAAGACGAGTATAATAAGTGGTGTTTTAAAATAAATAAATGTATTGTTTAATGTTTATTCGAAAATAATATTGACTCGATTCGACGCTGTAGCAGTATTTGAACAGACGTCTTGTAAGCTATAAGGTCGATAAAATGTTCATTGAAATGGCATTCGTTTAGGATTATTGCTTTTCTGTTTTGTTTTACCAACACTAGATTGACGTGACGTCAGTTCACGGTTAGCTTTGGTATTGTGTCTTAAACTCGTGTCCGTTCAATACACGATATGCTCTTAATTTGAATAAAATATCGATTCCAAAGCAATATATAATATATTATAGAAATTCCAGCAAATATTCTGAAGGGCAGCTGAGTAATGAGTATATTTGGTCTAAAGATCTTGTTGTAATATAATACTAACTATATTATTTAAATTAATAAAGTTGCGAAAAATCAAACACTACTCGTATAATATGCGTTCTTATTTACAATAAAATTTAGATTTAAAATGTTTCAATTAACGTTTAAAAATTATAAAATTAATAACATTTTTTTTAAATTTAATACTCAAGACTTGATGATTTGATATAAGATTTTTTATATATTATTTTGACCGGAATTAAAAAAAAAAAGTTAAGTCAAAAGCCATATGCATTTTTTATTAGTAGTTCAAGTTCAAATTTTGATGCAATATTGGAAACCAACGATTAAATACGTTATGTAGTAATTCAAAAAAATATTTATAGTAGGGGCTTGAAACCTATTTTGTATAATATAATATTATAAATACATTGAAATTTTCAAAATATTTAGAATATTTTTAAGGTATTTATACTACGAACGTACGCACGTTCTATGACTTTAGCAGGGATTGACATATAGGTTAATAACAATATTGTATGATATAACATTATTATATTTCATGTGGATTCCATCCAATATTGGTATCCCAGACAACGAACTCGTCGACGAATTGGTAACGAAAGCAGCAAGATTTCTTGATATTAAAATATTAATATAGTATAATATATTTAATATTAATATATCCACGTAGACAAATGTAACTCATGTCCTTAAAATCAAATATTTGGTATACCCATAGGAAAAACATATAAACAACAAACTCAACCAAATTAAACCATTAACCAAAAAAATGGCCAGATCCCCTAATTTATCTTACCCGACACGAGGAGATTTTAGTCACCTGCTGAGTACTCATTATTAGACAAACTTACACAATCATATCTAGCAAAAATCCAAACCCATGTGCTGAACGTGTCCCTATGCATACTCTCTGCGAAACACATATTGCTTGAATGTCCCAACTACCGACACAAAATCAAACATAACACCATCTCATCCAAAAAAGCATTATCAATCCTAGACAGCTGGATAAGAATTAAAAATTATAGATTTTCTCAAAATAGCCGAGCTCACAGCTATAGTATATAGAACAACTCACCAAAGATACCCAAAGATGTTACCACCATTATTGTATCATAATATATTGAAAATGTTCACAGTTGTCTAAAACTTTAAACTATCCGTTATATTAGGTTGATGAAAACTTTATCAAATATAGCCGTAATCCGATTAAAAAATTTAAAAAATATTATTATAATACATTTATTAGTAATAATATAATATGTAAAAAGTTTTTTTTTTAAAAATTGGTTTGAAATGCCTACTATTAAATAGAAAAATAGTAGAAAATAATAGTATAAGTAGCTACAATTTATTTTGTATAATGAGTTAAAAAACATCATTAGAAATAGTAACCGACACACCACGCCTTCCTTAAAATCGTTTTTTTAAATGCAATAATTGATCATTGAATTCAAATATAATACATCCATTACAGTGACCGACTTCCCCGACTTTTTAATTTTGATACATTGATTCCAATTCAATTTAGTGAATTTTTAGAAAATATATACCGAACGACTGCCAAGCAATATGCTTTTCTGATTAGAAAATTTTAATAAAAAATGCAAATTTATTTGAATAAAGGTTACACACTGCCTCAACGAACACCACGATCCAAGAAAATGTAATTACAATCAAAACTCGATCTGCAGAACTTAAAGTGTATAATATATACATGTGGTGTACCTAACCAATTTGAACAGAACCCGATTCATAAAATTAAATTTAAATTAACATCATTATACATCACTTAAAAAGTTAAAAACGGAAATTTTCAACTTATATAATAGTTTATTCGGATTATTGATCCAAGTTTGATGAAACTTTAAATGTCGTATTTCTCAACTATAGTACATACTTTATACTTCTATCTCGTCGCAGAAGCAGTTGACATAGTTTCAATACAATCTAACCAATAGGTGAGGTACATATATTATTATGAAATTCAGTGCGTAAACGTGTAAAACCGAATATAATGTTATCAAATATTATATTTTATTTAAATACATTATTATAATATTATCATAAATTTAAGACTATCGATTATTTATATTTTCAGTTTCAGACCTACGTCACAGTTATATTTCATTTAAGAAAAATAATATATATTCGAAACGCTTTTTGAATTTATAATTTAAATTAATAATCCAATTAAAATTTAACATTTTATTCAGACATGGAATTTTTCAGACGGAAAGTCTTGATGAGCATGAGCATCAGTATTATAGCGGTCTTGCATCTACCCATTATTCATCAAGGACAAAATGAAAAATTACACCTACACATCGGGAGATGTCCCTTTCGCGCTAATGGTTTCGACCTCTGTCGACTAAATTAATTACCAATGTTGTAGGAATATAATGGGTGCGCTGTCGCAGGTTTTAGTGTCTTTGAGTCACCTGATTGTATTATATATAAATTGTCCAATGGATTCTTTCAAATATAATAATAAATATAACACTGAAATAGATTCTATTATTTTACACGCGTTTTTCTCTTTGTTATAGTCTCAATAATATTGTGTAGATTTTATTTACAAAAATGATACATATTTATTATATTTTATAAGTTTTAAATTAGCGTGACAAAATGCGATAGCACTAAATAGTACGTATAAACTCATACACAACGATTTTAAAATGATGATTATTCAATATATCAGTTAACATTACTAGTTTACTCGGACAATTTTAAGTTAAGACTTACTTGGCGTTAAAATTTGGAATTCGTTAAACTTCAGTGAAACATATAAAATATCTCTATGAATTATTTTTAACTTTATAATTAACCGTTCTTAAAACTTAGAACTTTCAACTTAAAATATTCAAAGTAGAGCAAGATGGCCATTGCCCATTGGTCTTACGTTCACGTGATGCTTTAAATGTATTTTTGGTTAACACTCACTGGGCGAGTAAAAAAGTTTAAAAAAATTCATGCGTCATACCGTGACGTTGGAAATTAATTTCGTTGCAAATTGTACTCTTTACAACAATATTGCTTTGAACTTTAAACAAGTTTTGTTATACAACGCGTTTATATTTTAAACTTTTAAAGTAGATTTATTCGTTTGATATTTTATCCTCTTGTCGATAGTTGTAGTTGTTACTGGCCACTACGTTAAAATAACGATCGATATAGTGTTATTTTATCAGCATAATATTATCAATACCGTAAAGTTATGTTCGTACGGCGTCGTAGATATAGGCCACTAAATGTACATCACTGTCCTGGTTAGGTTACTAATAAAATTAACCACGTTGGACGGCATAAAACCTAACTGGAAAAATGGGTCGACGACACTTCGCGAATTAGACTATAACAGTATCAATAAGTGGTTATTAGGGACCTATATAGTAAGTTCTTGGACATCGCGTATCGTGATCATAATTTTAATTTATCAAAACGCGTTAAAATAAAAAAAAAAACAATAGCAGCGCCAACTCTACAGTGTTAGAAATCGATTTTCATCAGTACTATAAATCAGAAATGAGCTGACCCCAACTCTGCGTAAAGACGTCCGTGCTTGTAAATGTCATGCGCGAAACGAGTCTTTGTAATTATTATGGGTGAAGTCGAACTCATTGTACATATTTATGTCGAATTGTACTCGGGACAGAAAGAGGCTATGCTCGAATTGCACTTGGGTTCAAAAAAGATTTCCAATGCCCCATGTTTTTTTTTAAAACAAGGTGCTTAATGG
>JACXSJ010001149.1:0-12845 GCA_014851325.1 Pentalonia nigronervosa
TATTGAAAAAAATCCATTCTACAGAAAAATATCAAAATTAGCTTATAATATAACTAATAAATGTAAATGAAGTAAATGTAGTTTATGTAAAACAAATTGTATTGATTTATTAATTTTAAATAAAATAATGGATATTTATTATTTCCATATAATTATACTAACTATACAAAAAAAAGGTTATTTAATAATATGATGAACCGGTTTGGTGATTTTAAAATCTGGCAACCCTATCGATAGGTAGTACGAGTTAATAACCCGTATCAAACGATACAAAATGCTCTTATGATTATTTCTTTAATTCATGTCCGTGTTACGATTATTATAAAATAATTAAACAGATTAGACATTTTTCGAAAATTAAAATCAATTTTTTTATAAAAAACTATTTTTTCTGTGCATAAAAACCAACAAAATAATATCTTATACACGATTTACTGGACTCGCACATCTCCATAATTGTGTACTGTACAGTTATAAAACAAAATTTATATTATTTTGATTAACACGTGTGTTTTTTATTGTCACGTAGACTTGTCAAAGCTCTGTGATCGCCTTTTCTCTCTCTCAAACTCTCTCTTTGTCGCTTTTGGTATCTGAAAATGATTTGATTTTTGTACTTACACACTACACGCACACGCAAATCACAAGGGTATATCTAGTACCTGTGCGGCAAGCACATTCGCCCAATTGGTTTTTAAAACTTAAAAACATGGTTTTATACAACATATATAGGGCAGGGGTGTCCAACCTTTTGAGAAGACCGGGTGACTTCTAGTAAGTAATGTTGTCGTGAGCCTCATATATTTTTATCATAATATTTTATTTTTTCGATATCGCTATACTATTATTGTAATAATGATAACACATTCACATACTATTAAATCAAAATATGGTATGGATACCTTATTATATTAATAGGTTTTATTTTTAATCAATTTTTTTTCTAATAATATATTCTATGAGTAATTGATGGTTTTTAAATTACATATAGGGGCCACATGTAAATCTATCACTTGCCGCGGGTTGGACAACCTTGATATAGTATTTCACGCGAGGATTTACCCATTTCGATATCTACTTTGAAATAATGAATATATAATAATTCTGTTTTTTTTTTTTATATATATAAGACTCAAAAGAACAAGTATTACAAATATTTCGTATTTTCATTTAATTTAATATTTTGGTAAAAAAAATAATAATAATAACTTCTTATTTAAGTATTAAAAAAAAAATTTCAGATAGTCATTTTGTAGAGTATATTTTTATGAAAATATTGAAGTTACAACATTTTATTATTAATGCTCTCGTGATTTTTAATATTTTTTATTTTTAATATCGAGAATTATAGTTTGTAGGATAACAATAAATAATTAATGACTAAATAATTCTTGTCAGAGAACAAGATGAGATAATATCAAAACATTAAATTATGGACTACCATGATATTTAACTGTTAATAATACGCAATTTTTTCGAAAACTAAAAAGAAATATTGAAAACCCAGATTAATGAAAATAAAATTATGATACGTCAAAATTCTCTAAAATATTACCTCTACAAAATGGTAGCTATACCAATTTTTTTTTTTTTTGAAATAATAAAATAAAAAAATCATGTTTTAACTTTTTTTACCAAAAAAATTAATTAAATTAAAATATGAAATATTTGACATAGTCTTTTTTCATCTTATAAGTCTTAAATAAGATAAAAAAACCCAACTATGATAACATATCTAACCATTAATTCAGATGATAATAATATCACAATGAGGAAATCCTCATAGAATACTCTGTACATGGTCTTACACAATATATTATCATACAATGTATGTCATATTAAATGGTTTTTTGAGAGATATAATATTAATAATATGATGTGGCACTATGTTGAGACTACGTTCTCAGACCATGTGCACCTACCTTAAATTTTTTTTTCAAATCCGTACAAGAAAAAACATTTTTATTTGTCCGAATAGTGTAGTTTCAAGTGGAGTGATGTTTTTTAATTGAGTGTACATATAAATATATTATGCTTTGCACGCAAAGGAGATTCGAAAAGTTGTTTTGAATAAACATACCGACTTAAGTACAGATAGTTTTATAATGACGTATACATAATAGTATTATAAGTACTTCAAACTCGATTGAAACATTTAATAGAATGTATAATGATAAACGTTTTAACCAAAAATTCATGTCATGGTTATTATTATATTTCATATTCTGACAATTCAGTTTTTTATATATTATGAATAATTATTACACTCATTTTATAAACAATAAGTACCTATTTTATAATTATTATGTTTGGAAACTTTAAACGAACTGCATTGCATCGTAAAAAAAATTGTACATTAAAATATGTCAAAAAATTTTTCGGCAAGAATTTTTTTCATTTACATACTTTGTCGTGTATTTATTATGTTTTAGAATATTTTAAACTTCGTCGATAGCCATATAAACAGGTTCTAAAATACATACATTTTATATTATTCATGAAATTTTATAAATAAGTATTTAATTACGATTTGAGTGTATGAATTATATACAAATAATATTTTTTTAGTTACGCTAACAAATAATTTATAGTAGAATATATTAAACATATTATAAACGTTAAGTATTTTGTTTAAAGATAATCAATATGTTATATAACACTTAAAATAATGTTGAATGTGTTTGTTTATTCAAATAAGAGTTGAACTCGTTCATTTAATTTGTGGAGAGAAAATTTGAAAAATGAATAATTTAAATTTAAATAACTGCTGTACAGTCGAAATTCCATTTATATATTTTATATAAAAATAATTTAAATAAGATAGATCAAAAAAAAAAAGAATTACAAGCTTGAAAAATAATTTAAAACTTTAAAAGTAATATTTGTAAAACGTCTGATAAAATACTGATAGAATAATATTACGTTCTGAATCAAGTGGAAACGCAGCCATTGGTTTTAAAACTGCGATATTCACTTCTTTATTTCACGTTTTCTTGGTATAAGAGTAGTATTTTTTAAGTGTATTAAAGCAGCTCGTTGAAATTCATCTATTTAAATTACATTTAGAATTTCCCAAACTATAAAAATGCTATGAAATAAAAAATGTAGTCATGTTTTAGCTGTCATAATATATTACATGTTCATGCATTCACAGATAAGTGAAGGGAAAATGTGAAAATAATTATAAATAACTTATAAACTTACGAGTTAATTTTGATTTTTATCAACGTAATACAATTATTTTCATAAATTTTCTGAATAAACAACAAATTGTTGAATTGAATCTCAGTGATCTCATGAATTATTTATGACCGTGAAATAATAAGAAAATTTGTTTAAAATAATTGACGTCCAGCCTTACTTATTAAATTCAAAAACAAAACAAAAAAATTATATCTATTTTTTATTTATCTTGAAATATTTGATTTAATATTCAAGACTATTGCTCATCTTTATACCTGAGTATTTACTCTTACGATATTATAATGATAATATAGTTAAGTAAGTAATTATTACGTGCACGATAATTACGATGGTTTAAAAAATTAATTCAAACCTAGTGTAACACTACGGGTATATTATTAAATTATACCCTCAATGTTATGCACAAGTAGGATTATTAGAAATTATTATTTGAAGTAAGTCATTCCTAATTTGCGTTATGGGATTATAAAATATTGCGTAGGCACATGCATTTTAGTTTTCCTAATATTGCGATAAATTTAATCAAAAATAATATTAATAATTTATTTGCATATATATTATAATTATACTAAATGATCTTGCACCGATCTACGATTTTGATTTATTCTCAAACGTCGTTCGAGTCTCGTCAAACAGGTAGCTATTGTGCAAAGGTATTTTTTTTTTGTGTGTGTGTATTCTTATAAATGTGCAAAAACAATTTTAAAAAAAACTCACCCGAGATTTAATGCTTATAATATGTATATATTTATTATACTTACGAATACGTAAATCGTCTTTGTACTTGCACACATAATGCACTCGTCGTCGACGTTCGGATTAAAAATTGTTATTTTAGTTGCACAATGTACCTGCTTAAAAATATTTGGCAGAGATTATTTTCCGACAGTTTTTGAAAATAAAAAACTACGCGATTTACGCATTATTATTATGCACAAATATTAGTTTTACAACGCTTGAACGACAAAATATGTAATGAATGTCGAGTATGTATGTTAGGCATAGTTTTCGTTGTGCAGGAATTATTATTAAACGCGATGAACTCACTTACATCTACCTATACACAGTTCACACAATTTTTATTCATTTTCTATAGTAATAATAATAATAATACATTTACCATAGGGTTTTGAAATTGTATACATTTTTTTTCTCGAGACATTTGATTTGTGTGAAAAGGAATTATAATATCTAAAAGTTTATAGTTGTCATAAACATACGACAAGAGAACATTTTAAAAAGTTCGTTTAATACTGTATCGAATAATAATAGCGAACAGAGACCAGGTAATCGATAAGTGATAATAGATAATAATATTATGATACCGTTTATACTTAATTTACAATTTACATTTTATAACCATTAACATATGGTTTTGACATAATAACATGTATACCTAACTTATATACTGAACTCTACTCTCCCAATACAAGCTATGCTTACAGGGAACGTTGCATATTGTTTATTTGTATTATATTATTATGTGTATTGTGTACCTATATTTGTCAAAACTAAAAATATTATTACACATTATAGGCACGTTTAGATCTTTGATATTTTGTATGATAAATTACAATAATAGAATATTACACCGGTCATAGTATACTTTATAATAATAAATATAATAATAATAATAATATGCGTGGCCACGATCGTATTGTGACGAAAAAAACGTCTGCGAACAGTATTATAGGTGCACGTTGTGTACGTTGCTGGTACATAATGTACCAGACCAGGTTACGGGTCACAGTGATATTGGTACCAAATCTGTCGGTGCTGTTTGCAGACGTCGTGATTTTTTCGTCCCTCCACCCTCCCCCCACACCAAAGAAAATACCGATAAGATGATATTACTGGTGTTAATAGTTTTGTTCTACGCGTTCTGTATAATATAAAACAGTGTTGAGGTTGCATTGGTTAGAAATAACTAAACGCCGATGTAGAAAAACAACAGTTTATTTACGTTAAAAATAAAAAATGTACACATAATCATAATTAGGAGATTTACCCAATAAAGATTTAAATAAAAAGTAAACATCAATGTGATATTTGTGTTTGTTTTATATTCAAATGTTTGTTTAGTCGTTTTTCGACGTTAGAAACACATATGCTATGCACCTGCTAATACATATCCTATTTTACTATTATTAACTTTGAGTAAATCACTAGAGTAAGGGGGAATTGCATATTTTAAACGCGATCCACAATATATATATCTCAATCATCAACACCAGAAAACGGCCTCGAACGACCAGCGATTCTGAGAAAAGTACCTAATTATGTAGGAAATATTAAACTGAATTGTTGTAATATTATATTATATTATTTTATACGCATTAAAATCACTTATATAAAATAATAATATAAAATATTAGGAATTATGATAATGTGTGGGGTAGCTGCGTTTGTTCGATTATCTGCACGTACACGACAAAGCGTGGAAGTGCGGCGAATCTTGCCAAAAAGACATATCAAATAAGAGGAGTAGCCCATATACAAAGGAGCCTGAAACAGCTCTAATTTAGACGCGATATTCCCCAGCTACAACGAGCACCTTCACGTCGGTTTAATTTCTGAATTAAATGGACTTAGAATAATGTAGACCAGTTTAATTATTTGGAATATTTACGAGTTGAAATTATAATATTCTGAAGACTTAGAATAATTGAACTACTAAAGACTTTTAACCTTAATTATTTCACCAACATAAATTTTACGTCGCATTTAAAAATAAAAACACATTGATTATTATATCAGTTTAACGACTATTTATTTCAACATCCAACATCCTAATCCATCACAAGGTCGTCTGTACGCTGGAGACACTACACATAAAAGTAAATTATTTTGGGGTTTCCGACCGATTAATTAATACACACTCGAAATGTTCTTGCACGCTGGTTATTTGTTCCATAAGTGGTTAATGATATAAGATATATTTTGTAATTGGTAAAACGGATACAATATTAAATTAGTTTTTATTATAAGATGGGAGGGAGAGTGATCGTGACGTTACTGACTTTATTTTTTACCTATTTTGGGTTCGCGACATTAAAAAGGTCGAAAAACTCTGATATTCAGACCATATACGCGCATTTGATCGATTTTTTACGTGTGAAAGTCTATATTATATGACGGGAGCGGTGATCGATCGTTTCCAATAGCGTCGTCGCGAACAAATAGTTGCTCGTCGTCCTAATATTGCACAGAAACCTTTTGGTAAAAACATAGATCGGCTGCCTTAAGATCCGAAATATTTTGCGTATATTATCGAGTCTGTCTGTCGGTCGAGTGACTGTCGTACGGTGTTGGAAATTAAACGACACTACAGTGAAAAACTATTTCAGTGAAAAAAAAACGTATACATACCTACCTAAACAGAGTTTTGATTCGAATAGAAATAACAATAGAACAGCGAAAATGATTACTAATTTTTAAGTAGTATGAAATAAATATTAAAATTACGAAATTGGACCAATAGTAGTAACCTAAAATTACCTTACAGCGTTATATATATATGTGACTAGCTGTCCCGTCCAACGTTGCCTGAGCCAAATATTAAGTTAACCTGAAATAATTAACAAGCATCTAATCCATCTGGTAAGCAATCCACTGCATTAGATCACGACAATATGCGAGCAGTAAATTATCAAGTAGGAAACCTATCTGTGATGGATTGCAGACCCTATGAAGTGCGTAAGTGAGTGAAATCAGAATTAGGCAGGTACATAAAAAAACATTACGACGGCTGCCCGTGTCAAAGATTTGTTTTTTTTCTATAAATTTATTTTTAAAAATATGTATATGATATATTCATACTAATTATAATAGTTATAAAATATGTAACCATTGACAACTTTATAAATAAACAGATATTATACAAACCAATAACGACCATGGTTACCAATAGCAACCATTTATAAACAAATATTTTCATCGTAAATTTTAAAATCCCTATGTATGCATCTCCCGGGGTTGGACACCTTTTTTTTTTAAATTAGTCTATCTTCTTTCCAGAGGTCTAATCTATCTCTGTCCCAAATTTAATCGCAATAGGTTAAATCGTTTGGGAATGCATAAAGGACAGACAGACATTCATTTTTAAATATATAGATTTATAATAATAATACGCACATTGCAATTTCGTAAATTATTATTAAAATGTATATTTACTCGTGTTCTATCTTAATTCGGTCAATATTAACTCAATTTTAACTTTTTGTTTAAACTGTTTCCTTTAAAAAATATCTGCTGAATAAGTTAAAATAAAAAAAAGGGAGAGAGGGTTATATTTAACAAAAAAAGTTGGATTGTCACATGATCGTCCTTAAGTGGAACAAAAAATCTCGTGAATTCAAAAATATCTATTGTTTTCAAGTATAATTAGAAATTCCAAAAATCAAAATTTGAATACATACGTACATCATTTAAGTATACAAATACGGCGAGCGTGCTTAGAAAATCTTCTTGTATATTATATACAATGCCATTTCAAACACGTACAACTTCGACGACTCAATATTATGTATATTGAATTATTGCATATTGAACGTGAGAAGATTTTGGAATCTGGGATTGAGCTCGAGAGAAATTAACTCAATCGGCTGCTGTTATATTCGATTCGTCGTGCCAAAGCGATCATCACATGGACGAATCATATAAATAATATCAAAGATAATAAAACACGTGTCTGGACGAGATGACACGACCAGGTCTGAGTAATGTTCATCCAAAAAATTATAAAAATAAATCAGATACAATTAAAGATCTAGGACAGCATTATTAAATTCAAAACATGATAATATTATATTATTCTGTTTTCATTATTGTGATGCATTTGACATTGTGTTATCATTTGCCATATTATATATATATATATATATATATATATATATATATATATGTAATATTACTTTTTAACATATATATATATTTAATTAAATTGTTTTGTCTGGCCAAAACCGATTTGTTTATAGATAGTTGCCATTAGTTAAATCTTATTTTATATAGTTGTTTGTATTTTATCATTTCTAATAAAATAAATACGGATAAAGGTAATACTTAATTAACTTATCATCTAATTTCATAACAAAATAACGTAGAGTACAGTAGTAGAGTACTACTCGATATTTTTCTTCTACGAGGAAAACGGTTTCTAATTCATTGTTATTCACAAAAAATATATTTACTATTTAAAGACTGTCTTTACAGTGTACAAATATCGAGTAGAGCAGTACGTTTTTTTTTTTCATAGATTATTTGGCTTTTACATTAACATATTTATTTGCCATCGTAGTTTATCATTGAACCACTTATTTCATTATTTTTTATAGATTATTTCGTCACGAAAATCAAAGAATATATGTCGATGACAATAAATAAACCGAATGCAATTAACAAAGTTAGATAACATATAAGTACCTATTTAATTTCAATATAAAAAAAAATTATTGTTAAGAAAATATTCAAATATAATATTTATTTTTTTATAAATTATATATTTTACTTCAATTATAATACGCTATGGGTTTTAAACATAACAATTATTATAAAACGTAGCTTATATTCATATTATTATTATTATTATTCAATTTTAAAAGGGTAATATTATTTAATTACTTAATTTTTGAAAAGAATAAACCATAATATAGATGAGCCTTTGGTTATGTATATATATCTAGGTTAGATTAGGTTGGCTTGACGGGTTTAAAATAAGTGAAACATAGCTTCGTCTTTATAATAAGCGGAGAGCCAAGAATCATATATAAATATGTTTTTAATTTGAGGATTACTTAATTTGTATTCGAAAAATTATTTCAATCGATTTATTATTTTTAATTTCTATAAGTATTAGTATTAACTTTTAAATTTTAATCGTTGATGATTCACTGATCAATTAATCGATGTATTTAAAAATATGATAACGCGACAGCTGTGCCTTATAACAGCTCGGAACGCATCGACCAAAGGCCCAAAATTAGCTAACACGAATGAGACGGAAAAAGTTTTGCATTAATTCGTTCGGTATAAATAAAAAACATAAAATGTTAAGGAGAGTCAAATTTGTAATGAATTAATTATACAATTATGATGCAAAAACATTTTTATTATGTCAAGAAAACGTTAGTCGGTTTATCAATCAGCATGATATTATTATCTAAATAAATATAAGTATAAATACTGAATACTAAACAACACTGACATGTCAGCAAAGACACATCGCGGTGTTTAAACGACACAATTCAAATTGTGTATATATTACACTGACTTTAATTGTACATTAAACATTTTCGATATATTATAATGACTACGAGTTCTATAGGTGGAAGTTTTGAAACACAATTTGTTCCAGAAATTTTAAAAAATTCTGCCTCGTCTCTCATCAAGTTTTCGAGCCACCGACACTGCGTACTACGTAGGATTCATAGTGAATAGATTATAACTAGCGTGCAGATTTCAATGCAAAATGCATTTTTTCGAATGACTTAAAACAATGATTTCCAAACACAAAACTCGTTCGTATATCAAAAAATTAAAAATGAGACTTTAATTTTACATTTTTTGACATTTTAAGTGCATTTTTCTGGTTTGAGGCATTTTTAATTCTATTTCATAGTGATGTTATCAGAAAGTTTGATATAATTTATTTTGATTTTCTCTTAAATGCAAAAAAAAAATCATATTTCTACTTTTAAAATCTATTATAATTTACTGATTAAACCAGTTAAATACGATTCCAGCTATAATGAAGATAAAACGATAAGCTATTTTATCGAATTCGTTACTTAATCCTATTGCAATATTTGCAGTGTCGTGTTTAGTATTGCACTATTGCGTTTAGTCTTATCTTTAACTGATTTCCGAGTGACTTTTTCGTTCTGTGTAATTAATTTATCGACAATTTTAAATAATACTAATATTAAAATAAATAATTTTTTGGAAATTTTTTGTTTTATAAGTGCATTCAATTATAATTATTCAAGGCATTTTTCGTGTTTTTTAAAATATTTAAATTTGCAGCTTAATTATAACATTAATGTACAACAATACATGACGAAGTATGAGTGAATGTGTTATTTTTTCCCTTTTCGTTTTCAAAACCGCTCCTTTGCTTTCCGGTCTGGTTCGATCCAAATCCACCGTCGCCGCGTTGGATACGGATTCGGTGCACGTAAAGTTTTCGACCCCTCGCCGCCGTCGCAGCCACCGTCGTCTGCGTGTTTTCAGGTCCATATACCGTTAAAATCAATATGATTGTATGTATATGTAGTTAAAAGTTTATATGTGTATATATATATATATCATGATATATATACTGTAATATATTACCATGTAATAAATATGTTGTTTGTATACACAAGAGTGCCTATGCCTATGAACCTGCATTCAGCGTTGGATCTAAGTCTCTGGTGATAGGGGGGGGGGACTAAACTGATATTGGAGGCCCCTTAAGAAATCGCTATTTTTAAACCATTATTGATACATTAATTACATTTTTTTTTTTTTTTTGATATTTGTCAAAATTGAAAATGGATTTAAAAATAAAACATTTCAACTAGATGGCTCCTCTTGATTTATTACATTGGTATTTCGGCTCTTAAGGGTGTGGTCCGATCCTAACATATAAAAACAGTCAATGTATTTGGGAGCGATTTGGTCTAGTCTCGGTTCAAATGTATTGTTTTTGATTCGGTTTGGTTCGGTTTAGCAAGAAAATATTATCAGTTCGGTCCGGATCGATCAGGTTTAAGTGACTATCCTAATGATCTATTAAAATTATTGAGTTTGCTACCGGTCATTTGTTAAAATTTTAAGCCCGGTCCGATCCCTAAAATAACGGACCACACAGGCAGTAATGAGTTTATAACCAACAATAGTAAGCCCGATAAAACCGAGTTCAATCGTTTTAAAATAAACGGGTAAGGGCCGTATCTTAAAATATATATTTTCTTGACCGCATTAATATTCTCGACGATTTATCATCTTACAAAGTCAAACTATCGACTGGGACACCGACCTGCACTCCGTTAAATCCGTGAGCAATGCCTACATCAGAGGCTCGGTATCAGCTGCAACTGTGTTGCATAATATGCAAAAATCTACAGCGAAAATGAACAGTGCGATTCATATTTTATCCAGTTATATGTTTATTGCAATTTTCATTTTTCCTCCCGCATTTCTGATGCAATGAATTTAATTTTCATTTCCGCGGTTATTACCTATCTATTAAAATTCTGCTAGCGACGGCGGCTCAACGAAGACCAAAAATGACGTCAACGCGTTTCGTTTTTATTTTCTCATTAAATTTCGCATATTTTTCCGAACTCGAAGCCAAAGCCGCCGCCGCCGCCGCCGCCGCCGCTTCCACCACAAACTAATTATTAGAATACATTAAAAACACATGTTTCGCGGGCGCTCGCGTTTAAACTTCGTCGTCATTAAATCAAACCGTTCTAAATACGTTGGCCGATGAAATATTCGAGTGCGACTTGTTGTTTTAACGAGAATGATCGAAGCTTTAATACGTTCTCCCCGAGGGCGAGTTGAACGGTCGAAACGTACGACGACTTGTCAAGTCCACAATAGTTACACTAATCGAGTCAGTCGTTACGATATTGTTACAAATCTAATTCCTTCACTCTCTGCGTATAGCGTATTATGATATTCGACAATTTTCTCTCTTTAACGCTCGACCTATTCTTTTCCGACGACTTAGAACCTATATAGAGGTACTTTTTTACGATTTATTATATACATATATACAATCAAGTACGAAATACAAGCATTAAATACCTGCTTATGATAACAGTCAACATTTTTTATAGTTGTGAATAAAAACGTATACGAAAACATTTTATCGCAACCAGTGTTGAGCAAAGATAATTAAATATTTATCTAGATAAAAATAAAACATAATTGTAATTTATCTTCTAAATAAATGAAAAGATATTTTTTTTTATATTTCACAATGATTTATAATACACAAAAATTAATACAATACTTCTAACCTTATTATAAGCATATACAAGATTACCTGTAAAATAAAAAATTGTCAATTACTTGTATAAGAATTTATTTATCTAGATAATTTAATTAAAACAATGCGATTATTTATCTAAGATAGAACATCATATAAGCATTTTTAATTTATCTATATAAGATAAAAGATAATTATGTATATAGATAATTCATCTAGATAAATTTATCTTATTATGCTCAACAGTGATCGCAACTGCTCGGATATAAGTATATCGAAAGCATTATTCCTATCGTTATTTTTCTCTATATTTTAGGGTTAAACCATAATAATAATAATGAAAAGTCTCATGGCATTAATGAATTTTTGAACGTATATCACGTGAACTTTTTATGGACGATAATATTAATAAAAATAGACCTACTCTATGCGCCTATATGCGCAATTATTAGTTATGTATATTTAATGACATTTTTTTTATGAACATTTTCAAAAAGTTAAATATTTAGAACATTTTATATTTTCTTATCAAATAAACTTCTTCATAATATATTAAGCGATAGTATGTTTAACCTTCATATTATTACATTTAAAACTGTGTACTTGTATTAACATTTACTCATTTTAATATTATTTATTAGGCTGATAGAGAACATAGTGTATA
>JACXSJ010001149.1:12945-43201 GCA_014851325.1 Pentalonia nigronervosa
TTTTTTTTTTTTTTTTTTTTTTTTTTTTTTTGTTATTTCCAACATTTTACACTAACTACGTTTTATGAGTAGGCAGTAATTATAAAGCACATTGTACCTACTTAGTTTTAACATTAGACTGCAAGTCACAACTATTTATAATTTATAATTGATAAATAATATTATGTTTTATTATTTAACATGTAGGCATGTATTATTTTCTTTAGTTAATATTCATAGTCATTTGACTCTTAATTGAATAGTAACAATTTAATAATAATCATAATTAAAAAAAAAAAAATAAAATTAATTAAATTTTTTAAATGTCAATAAAAAAAAATAAATATTCATGCTTACATCTCTATGCGAAATACGAATACGTTTTGGTGGTGGGGAACTTATTTCGTTTAATTAATAAACTGCATATTTCAGGTCGGTCATTTTTATAATCTTGGTATTCAATCTACAATAAATAGTCTTATATGATTTATATCTTGTGTACTATTTAAAATATATATATATATATAGTTCCAATAAAATAACGTTATTCAAAAAATCGAAAAATTATACTACTATAACAGTATGCGCAATTAAAACTTTAAACGTAATGAAAATATATACTGAAAAATAATATATTAACTAATGTGAATGAAGTTTGAATTTTAAACTCCTACTCAAAAACGAATGCTTTTTACATTTTTCATCTATTCTGTAAGTACAACATAGCAGCTGAGTTTGTAGACATTTTATAATTGTATTTGCATAATGTTGTTGGTACAGTGTTCTTTTCCTTACTTGTTTCAATTTATATATATATATTTTACTTGCCAGCATTTTAGAGTATTAAATTCGTTGAAACTCGTATACTTTTAAAACTTATTTTAAACTTTTTAATTAATTACTTTTATCAAAAGATAAAACTTATTATTACTATAATTTATAAGCTAAAATAATGCAATACCTTTTTTTTCGGTTTTACGAGCCATTTGGGATTTTTACTGCCAAAATTACTTCCTTTCATATCGATTTCTGTCAAATTATGCAGATGCTCAGATTCTACTCAAATTTCCACGAGTTGCTCTTTAACGTATTTCTTCCATTTTCTCCTTCAATCCTTCTCTTTGTATTTTTACTCTGATTACATCACAATTCCATCATATTTTTTATAAACCTCGCATAGTCTTATCAACCTGATATATATGACCATCAATTCTAGTATTGTACTCCTGATGAACTGAGTCAAATTTTCCTTCTTATGCAGCTCGTACATTTTAAGGTTGGTTCTAATTTCATATTTTTGTTTTGCATTATTTATCAGCGATCCATATGTTTTCCTTTCGAATGTTCTCAGTTTTTCTTCATATTCTCGTTGCCCATGTGTAAAAAAAAAAGATTTTATAATAACGCATATAAAATAATTTCATATGTAAAAGTTATTCTTTAGTTTTGTTTTTTTTTTTTACATAATGCATAATTGAATGTAACTACAAAGTGGCATAATATTTTAGTAGCCGTGTACAATCGTTTGTTTTCCAATGATTTACTAGGTATAAAGTGTGCACTATAATTTCATCTAATTTATTATGATAGATTATATATTTTTTTACAATCAAATGCCGTTGTCAGAGATTAGAAGAAATGTAATGCCTATTTTAAGTTGTTTTAGATGTTCGTTTTTTTCATTAATATTGTGTTTTTAACACAATTATATTAATTATTTGACTCATAGAATTTTGATTACATATTCGACTTCGTGATGAAAACATATAAATCATACATTGTTCGTTCGTTAATACCAAACCATTTATTCAATTGAAATCTATAATTTCTATATCAGCAAAATCAATGAGTTTTTTATTATTTTCACTAAACACGTCAAACGCAATCTTTTATAAATTATTTATTACAATATATAATATTGTGTGTAATTCTTGGAAACCATGTACAAATCCATAAAGCTCTCACGAATAAAAATAAATATTAATACTATGTGAAACGCCAATCACTCTGTATCTATATAATATATATATTGACAAACACATCAAAGTCAATAAAGTTTTTTTTCCTACGACGCTTCTTAATGAAAATTTACTGACCCGTCACTAAAGATGTTTCACATCAAAAATCGCCGAAGAGTTAAATTTGAAACCATCAATTCCCAAGCATTCTATACCCTTCGACAGTTGTTGAGTACTGAATAGATTAAAGATCAGCATACAATATTATATTATATTATTATTGTAATAAAAATAAGCTATATATTACGATATAAAGCACTATGTAGGATAGATACTATACTAGATGATATCGGTATTGTAATTTTCAGTTTTCGACAATCGCATAAAATTAAAACGTCGCGTGCAAGTGTATAACACAATATATGATATTTGTGTATATTTAGGATTTAAAATACCAATTATTTTCAACGAGATCCAATTCCTTGTGCCATTTATTGACGCAGCATCAGGCATTGTGTACAGTTGTTTTTTCTCTTTAAATTGGATTGGTGTAGTGGCAATATAGTTACGGACAATAAAATAATTCCGCATTTCTACGGATTGAAAATACGAGTGAATAAAAATAAAAACCTAAACAAACATTTGCTAATGGTATTCGTGACTATTATTGTCATATAGGTGAACGCACGCAACAAAATATTCAAAACTATTGCTAACTAACTCTTATGCAGACATGTTCTCAGTAAGTAACAAAAACAACTATGATTTTAAATGCGTAGCACAACCTGTATTAATTTGAAAGATATGCACATTTAACCTATAATAAATGATAAATCACTGATTAATAACACATAATAAAGAGTTTAACATAATGAAATTACTAAAAAAAAAATTATGATTTTGTTTATTATAAATTAATGCGTAATTTATTACGAAGTGGATACGATAATTTATTTTCGTAGTCAAAATATGATACTAAAATTTCAGACAAATCTATTGATATAGAGTACTAAAAGTGTACATAGAAAAATAATGTCATATTTCTTAAATAGCCAGAGTTGGTTTGCCGGTGAGCCTTCAGATTACTGCTGTTGTTGATGGATTTACTGCAGACATCACACGAGTACGGTTTCTCACCTGAGTGCGTCCACCGACCATCAGTGTCTTGTAAGATCACTGCTTTGGATAAATTACTTTTCACATACGTTGCAAAGTAACCGCTTTTCGGCGGTGTGCGTTCACCAGTGAGTCGTTAGATTACTGGTGTTGTTGATGGATTTACTGCAAACGTCACATGCGTACGGTTTCTCACCTGAATGCGTCCGCCAGTGTCTGGGTCTTTTGTCCATTAGGTATCGTGTGGGTCACTGAAATGGCTGTGTACAATTTTAGTTCAATGACAAAAAATATTTGTATCTGAAAAACGATTGTGATAGAAGTCAGCCTATATTATTAAATATATTTTATGATATTATTGCTATTTAAGTTCATTTAACTTATAGACATTAATAATATAATAAAATAATTACATTTTTTCCGAAAAATTGTATTTGAAAATTGCATTGTATTTACAAAATATTATAATATACTTAAAATAGTTTAAATATTTACAAATTATATTTTAAACTACAACAAAATAAATGATCGCTATGAAGAACACGACGATCGGTTTCATAATTATTATTATTTAAGGACGTAGCATGTTGTTTCAATCTTGAGCTGTTTTTTTGAGAGAGATAGGTATGCTATAAGTAAAACATTTTACTAGTTACTTTTAAAAATAAAATTTACATAAATTTAAACACAATTTTAATTTATGAACACAGTCGTAAGCTTGATAGACCTTCGACTGCGGTTGACTATCTCCTCCCTATGCTAAGCACTCTACCCGTATTTATTGGGTTCTATCAATGACATATAACGGCGTGATATCATATATTTTAATTATATTTTTAATAACTATCAACTCTACATTATTATGTGAATAGATAAAAATAACTAGTTGTTTTCACCTTTGATTCTATACTTTACATGTCATTATGTCTATAAATAATTTAACTAATATCTACATTTCATATATCATAAATTATACCGATTGTATAATTTATTGACTATTTAATTTATTTAAATTATTTTATTTCAAGTTTACTACAATACCTAAAATCGTCCAAATTTCTATAATATCTATAAAAAAAAAAACGTGCTTAAATATTTTTTATATTTTTTTTTTTTTTGGCTTAAGTATAAACTAATGATGTGTTAACTTGATTTATTTTATAACATTTTCGATATTTTGTTCAAATTTGAATTTTAAATGTTTATTAAAAAAAAATGTGTATATGTATTTTTGGTGTTCTTAAAATGCTATTACAACATCTTATGAAGAACTTATAAGTGAATGTTCAAATTGCACAGTCTTTGTAAAATCAACACATTTATCATTCCGCTCAGAATCTAAAATTCGATTTTCGACAATAATCGCATCATCCAAAAAACACCAATCAGCACGTGTGCCAAACCATTCATTTGTGTATAAATACAGGAGAGCCACTCAAAGACCAGTCACTCCTTTCACGTCCCTAAACCATCTAAATTTTAATCGAAACACATAAAGAGTTGAAGCACAGTAGAATCAAAAAAAAAAACACACCAACGATCTAGAATATGTTACAGCAATCCATTAAGAGTTTGCTTCGACAAAAATCAGCAGCGACGTCCACAACGTCCTTCGTCCTGAACATTGTTCTTCTTCTGCGACCAGAACGACGACCGAGTAAACATATGAACGCGTAGTGATTTTTACTATTCTGTACGGCGTTCGGCTTAACGGACACACACAATCACCATCGGAAATAGAACGACAACCATCAGCTGCCACACATCACAACTTACATAGAAAAAGGTCCCTTCTCAGGGAGGGTCACTAATCTGGTATTATCCCGGCACGCTAACTTAAGCTACCCCCCCTCCTCCTCCGGCCCTCTATGGTCAGACCCACTCTCCGATTATATGTTTATATAAGTCACGCGCTCTGGCTAACCTGCCACATTCCAATACTGCACAGATGTGTCAATTTGCTCGATCAAACCTAGTCGTATCGACGCTTTACTCAACCCCACGCAAATTTCATCGATATAATAATACATGTACGAGAGTATATTGGACGTAATTCAAAATACGAATTTGTTACCATTAATATTATGATTTCTGAAACGGACCGTCAGGTTCGCGGATCACTGTTATCACCGGAGTGTAGAATTATCATTCCATAGTTTTGAAATAGATTTTGGAAGACCCTCATCGTTCATGCCACGTCTCTATTAAATTATAATTATTTGTCAATTTTTGTTGACTACTTTGAATATCATCCGAGGAGATAATAATATTGTCTAAATGATAACAGAATATATTATATTAATCGTCATAAAATCATCAAGTTGACGTCGATTTAGATTAATAATAGACACGGGTATATACAGGATAACGGGGAAATAATATACAGCCTCCGTGACCGGGTTTTCGTTTGTTTTGTACTTCGATAAATAGTAGTTGTTATTGTTATCATAGTAATTCATTATTGTAATGACATTATAGTTATCTATTTTTGCTTATCCATTTATGTTTCAGTATTTCGCGTTCACCTACACTTCACTCGTAGCCTGTAGTTAACGCACTCAATATCAATTACTTTAATGTTATATCATATTATATTATTTCAAAAGTCATAAGTCTACTGGTGTTCGGTAAAACGGTGTAGATGGGTTCACGGCAAACATAATTTAAAACTAATTGAAATATTTTTTAAATTGTATTATTGGTACTTGAATATTATAATATTATTATACATCTTACGGACAATTTAAAATCTCCACATATAATATTTATTGAATCATTCCGACAAAATAACGAAAACCATCAGAAGAGAGATTGTTATTTTTTGTTTAAATATCTTATTTCGTCGAGATGAAAACTTCAAACGTTTGTGTAAAAAAAATTGTGTTTACGGATTTTCGATATTTTTAATTTCTGTAAAAACGCACATTTTTAAACTTTCTGACTTAAAAAGAAAATGTTAATTATTATCGAAAAATAAAAACATTTTTACTGGTAAAAAATCGACTTCAGACACAAAAAACTACTCGCGTATTTATTAAAAAACCAACGCATATGTATTATTTTAATCTCATGTTAAGCAATTAAATTATAAATAATTTAACTTTATAATAGCAGTTTGCTTGAGATTTTAAACATCAGTTGAATAGGTTCGTAACACAATATAATATTATAACAATTATTCGCGAGCAGTACTATTGAACAGCAGGATTTGTCGCCGGACACACGTTTGTCAGAAACATTATTTATCATATTCACATATCGCATATTATACGGACATGGCACACAATATTAATGTAATTTATATATTTTCTAGTTGACGAGGACAAAACTTGAAATTAATATTATTTAACGACAGAATGACAGTTCGATGGAATCATTAGTCCTCGAAACTTTTCACATGCATATTATTATTATACAGTGTTGTGTTGTACAGCTGTAATTTCCCTAAAACATTTTCCACAGTGGAATAATTGGGGAAAGTATTGTGACCGTACGCAAACGCACAAATATAATATAATAGGTAGACACGTCATCATTATGCTGTCAGTAACATGAAGACGATTATTTCGACAATATAATGGATGAAAAACATAAAAAATTCGGTTTTGAACGGTTGAAAGTTCATACTTGGTATACGATAATATCATGGTATAACAGGGACGACATAATTAGGGCAAGGATTTTTATATAATACGTTAATAATTTAATATGTGCTTTTTTATTACAAAAACGCGCAAAAAAAATGTATTGTATTAAAATTATTATGTAAAAAATAATACAAAAATTTAATATACTAAATATCAAACATATTGTAATTATGTTATGTTGTTTTAATATTTTTGCGACAGGGGATTAAAACGTAGAATAAATTTATATTGACTAAACCTTCCTTCCATATTTCACGATTTTACTGGATCATATATTTTAAATGACGCGATTTGTTCCGGAGTCAAAATAACATAAATATATTCAGTTTCTTTTTCATAATCACTATTTATTATTATATTTTAAAAGTGTCTACAGTCTTTTATTAAATAAATACGACGTTAAACCTGTTTAGTTGTTTAATAATTACTCAAAAACTCTAAATAAACAATAAAAAAAAAAAAAATTACCATTCATTCATTTTTGGCAACGGTCATTTCTGATATTAAATCCTGTTTATATGTGCTCAACAAACAATATGCAATAATATGCATCATACATCAACCCGAACAATATAGTACTTTAAACGTCTTCTATTTTTTTTTCAGATCCGCGTGTATGCCAACAGGTAAGTCCAGCCGCATAAATATTGATAACACTACACTCGTTCGAAGATTAAATGAAACCTTGGTAAGTGCGTGTGTTCACCAATTTGAGTAGTCGACATGGGGTGACCACGACTTGCGCAAATGCGTTCAAATCTAAATCAACTCAGGAGGTAATAGGTTACGGGAGTTTAAAATAAATACACGGAACTTCGGGGTTGGTTGAGTATTTATTAAAAACAAATAAGGTTTGTAATTCAAACGAATTAAAAGCGCGTGACAATAAAGCCGGTGAAGGCGGACTATCGCGTTATAGAATCGAGAGAAACGATACTCGTCGGGCGAGTTGCTTCGAGCAGTCGTGACAAAAGGGGGCAAACCAGTCCGGCGGCGATGTCGCCATGCCTAAGCCGGAACAAGGGATGAGTCGCGGAGCTGGGAGGGTAAAGTCGAGCGCTTGTCGTAGGTCTGGCAAAAGCGCGCATAATATAAATTACAGTGGTCGCATACAATATATAGAAAATGTACGAATACAATGCAAAATAATTAGGACGAATATAAAATAAATCCCATTGAGTAATTTTCGCGATGCGAATGTGGTTATCATGCGTTACCGCTGATAACGTTGGTGATAATGCACCGTATCAACACAAACCCATAGATAATAAAGACGAGAATTTCCATCGAACCGTCAAACTGGTACACAAACCATGTAATGTTCAAATGTCAAACCACATATTGAAATCAAAAAAAAATTTTTTTTATAATAATATAACACTATACTATTAGTGAATATATATCATAAATTTTCACATGAAACACGGCACAATTTTTTTTTTTTTTATGGAGGGAAGGGTAAACAATATTTGGAGAGGCTAACTACCCCCAAGCATCCCCCATTTTCGCCTATGGATGTACAGTAGAATATCGATTATCCGAACTAATTGGCACCGCACCTAGTTCGGATATTGGAAACTGTTTTAATATATACATTGTATGTATACGTAAATAATATGAACATCTTGATATATACATATATTTAATTCATATTGTTATAATTCTAAATATTATCACAAAAAAAAAAAAAAAACTTACAAGTTTTATTATTATATAATTATATTATTACTTAGAATTTAATTTTATTAATTATATAGGAACTTATACATGTTTGGCATATATTCGTGGTATTTTTTGACAAAATTATCAATTTTCATTTAGCCAATCGCAGTTTGGATAATAGAAGGTTCGTATAACAGAGGTTCAGATAATCGAGATTCTACTGTATACGTAATCACTGTCGATCATGCAGTACCTACTTTGTGGGGGGGGGGGTCGTAACAGAAAAACGAGAGAGATGATAATTGATAATGGTAATGATAACAACAAATATTATTGTCGTTCTTGGTTGGAACGATTTGATTATTAAACGATGCGTGACACCCGGGCCGCGGGTGATGTATATTATACATTGTATAACATAATTTGAAGTCGTTAGGAGGCCAATGCCTTGCGTTTATTTATCCATGCAGGTATAATGGTTACCACGACCTATGTACGTGCATAAATGATTTTAACCACCGTCATTATTGTATTACGCTTTCGAACGACGATCGTTTAAGACCAACGGAATAATTTACCTTTGTAATGATATCCATTAAATTGATATTCGGCGGCATATTCAATTATTGGTCGAGTCGCTCGCCGTGCAATTTAAAGGGCTCTCGGAATGTCAAATCGCCGAATAAATCGGAAAAACGTCAAATCGGAGACGGATTAAGTCTTATTACGAAATCTTTACCGTGCCTTTATAATATGCATAATAATTAGCTGCGGATAATATCATAATGTAAGTTAATGGGTTCTAAAATATATTATTATTAGAAAGATTATTATTATTATTTAAATATTTTCGAGAACATCAAGATATTAGTATTTCCCATAAATTGTATACGGGAAAATTTAAAATTTATGTTAGAGCCTTTTTATTAATATAAAATAGAGAGAAATGTAGGATTCGAAAGTTTTTTTTTTTCATTTAAAAACATCTAAAATGATTCGTACATTTTACGATTTTTCAAAATATTTTAGGGAGGTTTTTGACGGTTAACTTTAGAAATTTGTAAATTTTTTAAATATTTTTTGATGCATTAATTAATGTTGTCCAAGCACTAAAATGTATTAAAAAAATGTCTTCATTTTATGTCTGAAAAAAAATAGATTAGCATTTGAGTTTCTACAGTTGACCTTTTAAAACCCCCCTAATAAATTGTAAAAAATTATAAAATGTACAAATAATTTTAGATGTTTCTAAATCAAAAACTTTCGTATCATAAATTTTTCTGTATTTTGAATATGTGATAAAATGGCCGTAACATACATTTTTAACCTTCCTATGTAATATTATAAGTGTAAGACGTTTTTTCCACGATAACGTGATTTTTAGTTGTATTGTTAATTTACAATAAGTACACGTGCATAATTATAATAACTATAATTTGTTGGCAAGGTAATGTAATTTCTGTGTATAATCCACGTAAAAAATAACAATTTCCGTAAGTACACTGCAGAATATATCACGACTATGTTTATAATTACTTAAATTATTACTGTTACAAAATTAATTATGTTTACCCTAATTGTTTTTTAATCAAATTAAAAAAAAGTTCAAGCATAAGACTATGTACGACCGTAAAAAGAAAACGTTGGATTTAATTTTAATAAATTACAAATGTAATTTTTTTTTTTTTTGTTTATTTTAATATTTTAATAATTATATTACATTCATATTATTTTTTGTGTAAAAATACATACAACAGTTATTGAATAGTTAAATCTAAAATATATATTTTTTTTTAAATTTAAAGTTGTTGATCCAGAGTTTTTATTTGATTAAGTTTATCGGCTAAAACTAATATATTTGTAGATTTATGATTTCGTCCGAATATATTAGCTAATAATAATCAATGTTTATATTTATCTATAATATTATAGATTTCACGCGTGGCTATATTATTATAGTTATCCAAGAGTTAAGATCACTACATTTAGGCTACTTACTTTAGACCTAATTCAACACTCAGCCTATCCATTATGAGCTGAACAGTTATTCAAAAAGGTGTATGGACAATTTTATTATGTCGTTTTAAAATACATTGCCATATAAAATCACACTTGATAATACATAATTGCAACTCAAAAGTTGTTTTACATAAAACTTGACCTACCAAACCTGCCCAGCTAATATTAATAAAATATAAAACCAGATAATTACAGATAAATACCAGATTCGATAATTTATTTCATGATTACACACCTAGTCACCTAACACGGTACACAAAATATATCATTTTAAATTATTGAATTTTTTAAAAAAAATTCTAATAATAATTATTGATATACATTTACATTTCGATTCAACTCTAGTATCACATCAGAAATGAAAATCAATAGGAAACATATTATTGTGTATTCAAAACATAAATACATTTCATGATTTTATTAATAAGATTAGATTATATATTTGTGAGATCAAAATATTCGTCACAATTGTCAAGTTTGGAGTCTATAATAGCTTGCTACAAAATGTATTGATAGTCCCATATAACATAATGTCGAGCTCACAAAAATTCAGTATATTGATATTAAATACGATTTAACTATAAACCAATAACAAAAGATTTAGTAAAAAAACCTCCTTATGCCCGGAACGAGTCATCTATAATATTAGGAAAACAAATTATGTGTTTCTAAAATAGCTTTCTAAAATAATACAATTAATCACAAAATGTCCAAAATGTCTATAGCACAATTTGATTTATCAAGGGAAATTAGTTACAATTAGTTTAAATAGTTTAAACCTTCTTATACCAATCATCAACAACTCGTGTAATCAATTTAATTGTTCATGCGTTTTGATTTTGTTTGTACACGCACCAGATCAGTAATTTATAAGATTTTTAAAATAAAATTAAACGTCGTTTATTTTTCAACTAATAATTATCAATCACATTAATTTAATTTGAGGACCTAACGAGACGACTAAATACTGTATAGTTATATTATTATAAATTATACCTACAGCATAATTCACTCGAGACGCTCCTGCTTAAAACGCTTTTTTCCGACAATCCCTAAACATTTTCTCTCACACTGCAGGTTAATAAACTCGCATAAGACGCTTTCTCGATTGAGACGCTTTTTTGAACTGATGCCTCGAATGAGTTTTACTGTATAGTATAATCGACCTGACACTTCAGGTCAACCGCAATATTCTGAATAATAATATATATTATAAAATAATGTAATTTTCTAATAGTCGTCGTCACGTAGTCAGCTGTGGCACATCACATTAACCACCTCCCTCATATAACGTCCCTTATTTGCGTATACATACGAAAGTCGGTCAGATTTAATGCGCCACCGGGAAAAAAATACCTTCGGTGAGCAGCACACAATGTTTTGCAGGTTTTACCCTTCGCAGGACGTTATTTATGTAGAGAACCTACACACACACACACACATATACACGAACATATATATTATATATATTTACGCATACAAGATCGCTGCATGTGGGTATATGTCGGTGAACAGTTTACCGGGAGATCAATTTAATGCGAGACACTTGTCATTTCAAAATGTATTACGTTTTTGAAAATATTTTTACTAAGCGGTTTCAAGACCTAAAAGAACGATTTTTTTTTTTTAGAATTACATTCTTATTTATTTTTTTTCATTACAACATTTAGTTTTAATTTCATATTCCAGAGCAGATTGCCTTTCTGAGTTATTCAAAACATAAAGATCGCATTTGAAAAAGTATTTTAGGATTAGATGAGGGGCGAAGTGGAATGGTACACAAGTACCCGACCACAAAAAGGTTGGTCTACTACTCCACTCATCAAAACTTTAAATACTTATTACTCGTATAAACTACTCGTCCGATATTCGATTTTAATGTATCGAAATAATCAAAAAAGTATTCTGCTTTGTGGAATACTAAATCAAAGCTGTATTTCGTCATTCAAAAAGAAAAAATTAAAAAATATAGAAAATAAAGTTTTAATATTGTTTTGTAAGTATTTGAAAGTAAAAATATTTTCAAAAAAGTTAATAATTTTTGAAATTACGAGTGTCTAACTACGTTAAATGGGTCACCTGGTAAACACGTATAAAGAGAGTGATTCAATATTTGTGTTACAGCCATTTTATGACACAAATATTTAAAATACAGAAAAATGTATGATGCAAAAGTGTTTTGATTTAGAAACATATAAAATGATTTTTACGTTTTATAATTTTCACAATATATTATGGGGATTTTAAGGGGTTGAATTTAGAAACTCAAATGGGAATCTATACTTTTTTCGCAAACATAAAATGAAGATTTTTTTTTTAATACATTTTAGTGCTTGTAGTACATTATTTAATGCAAAACATTATGCTCGAGAGATATTTAAAGATTTTATAAATTTCTCGAGATGATCGTCAAAAATCCCCATATTTTATGAAAAATCATAAAATGTACAAATCATTTTAGATGTTTCTCTAAATCAAAAAACTTTTGAATCATAAATTTTTCTTTATTTTGAATCAACAGAGTGGCTGTAACATATAAATTTTAAATTAAACATATACAGTTTAGCTTATATACACACACATACATTTGTGTATGTGTATGTGTGTGTGCAAACTAATGCGTCGTGCGAAACAGCTGAATAACGCACCCACTGCAATACCGCAATTCAGAGAAAATGGTTTCATTGAATTAAAATCGAAAATGTTTAAAATTCAAAACGCACCATAACGGTGGCCGCCCCCCGCGCGATATGTAATCAAAAACGATGTAAGAATTGAAAAACGACAAAAATAAATAAATAAATAAAAACGAGGAAGAAAAATTTTAACGCAATTACTATATAATATAGGTATATATAAACAGTCCTAAGGACGTTGGATCGTCGAGGGAAATTAATTATTGTTTAACTACCAAAAAAAAACTTACTTGTACAACAATGTTATTTCCGTTAACGACAATAATGATTTGAAATTTTTCATTACTGAAACTTTGTTTTCGCATTTATTATGACAATATTTTTCACGGGGTAAAAAAAAACCCCGTCCCGATCGCACAGCATTGTTTCGACCTAATTTAGTACCTAATTTTTTATAGGTTGACCGTAACACCGCGTCAAGTTTAAAAAGGGATTTCGTCATCTATTGTTGTCCCGGAAAATTCCATCGGGACGCCGTTTGTTACGTTATACTGCAAGTACATTCGTTCCTTTCCTTTACTTTCCATTATACTTTCCTTTTCATTCCTTTTAGATGTCGAGAGTTTCAATTAATGTAATGGTTTTACAAGGATGTGCGTTTCATTATTTTTTTGTGTTTGTCATCATTTTTTGGAGCACTAATATGCTTTGATTTTTAACGTCGAGGAGATGGTTTCTGATTTGTGGTCGCAAATCGGATCTGATGTGTAGTTGATGGCTTTTGAGGGGAGGGAAGGAGATAAGAAATAAAGATTTCCCATACTTTTAAAATAATCAGGAATAAAATATAAAAAGAATAGGGAAAAGTTGGTTTTTTTTTTAGCAAAACCAATTAAAAAAAAAACAAATTTGTTTGTGATATTATATTTAAAATTGAACTTTATAATGATCAAAAGAAATCATTTCATAAATATTATGTACGTCTATTATATTTTTGTATTGTGACTGAATGAATTATTATTCGACATTAATTACAACTAGAATTTAAATTTAAAATACCAATAAATGCATATTATACCTATCTGAAAATATTTACAAACGTTAAACCCGATTTAAAATTTAAATCGTAATAAAAGAACTAATAAACGTTGTGGCCAAACAATTAATTAATTTTTTTGCCGAAGACGACGAATCCGTATTTCGGAATGAATTCGATGCTTTTCTCCGATAAATAAGTGGATAAACTGTTGTCCCGTATAACCGTTACCGTAGAACATTTTATTATATTATTATTGTTCCCAATACTTTGGATTTGAACGAGAACGATTAATTATTGTGTCGTTTATACAGAATAACTGCTTAGCATGCCTATAATTCAACGGCCTCCATCGCCAACGGGTCATTAATATTTTATTTGAAGGGATAGTGGGTATACAGTGGCGACCCATGTGGAAGGGGGAGGTTTGTCTCGTCACGTTTGCGAGGCCAGTCGATCATTTTTTCTCTCTTAATTAATTGTTTTGAAATACGATTTCGAAAATTGACACGGCGACGCAGTCGCGGGAGAACGTTCATAATGTAAAGGATAATTTTTTTTTACCCCCATTTTTCACTCGAATAATACATTTGTTCAAATTCTGATTTTTAAAATTTTTTCAGTATACTTAAAGTCTATATTTTCAAATTCCTGGTATTTTTGTATTACTCGAAGACAGTATTCTGTCAAGCTTTTATTTTTCAAACGAGAACCAGGTTAGCCTTTGAAAAAATGTCAATACAAAAGTATACTTAAAAAAAAAAAAATGCGCACAAGAAACATCGCATTAAACAATAATTTTGATTTGCCAGGGAAATATTTACGGTAATAGGTGTTTTCGGGGGTGTTTTATATTACTGTTGTATATTATACACATAACGTAATACTTTTTTTTTTACTCTGCCTGGTTGTTGTAGTTTTTGTTTGGGGTGTTGTGATACCATTCGATTTAAGTGTAGATAGGAGGCTGTGCCTCAATTAATCAACATCTTGGGTATTTCTTATTAACAGTAATATTTAATTTTAATTTGAAAACTTTATTACTATTATATATAGGTACATACTATTATTTTAAACCGTTAATAAATATTCTTGCTTATCTATACCTAACAATATTATTCAATGAATATTGTAAATATTTGTATTATTGAAGTTGAATTTTATGTTTTTTTTTTGAATTTATTGCGAAAAATAAATTGCCCACGTCGTATAGACACTATGTGATGAATCCACATATTATTGTTAGTACACGAAACACACATAAAGACCAATAACACTAATAATATAATATTGACTTAACGTTTCCAAAAGTCAAGAATGATTATTATTTCGTTAATTCTCTGATACATTTTAAATGATTTACATTTACCACATTACGTAATATTGTGATCTATAAAAATCTAATGATAATATTTTCGATCGCAAAACAAACTTTCCTTGCGTCATGAAAATTAGTGTCTGTACTCACTTAATAAATTGAGATACTCACTCACTTAAACAGGTTGCTTTATTCATGTGGGTAAAGAAAGCTAAGAAAACTTTAAGCTCCTCAATTATATTATCATTTCCTGGAAGTATAGAGGGTAGAAAGTAAAATAATTATTAGAACGAAATGCAATGACATTCCGAGGTAGCTAGGTACATTGTCAAGACAATCAGCTATTATACAAGTGGTGATTCATTTAACGCAAAACACTAATTATTATATCGAAAAGCATAGATAAAAATAAAAATCGGATTTTGAACGAGTAGTCAGTGCGAGTTATAAGTATTTAAAGTATAGATGAGCGGCAAGTGGAGACCAACATTTTACGGGGTAACCGTAGCTACTCCATTCCGCTCATTTATAATACATTAAACACTTTCAACTCATAAACTACTGGCCCGAAATTTGATTTTTACCTATCGAAATAATCGGAAAAATATTCTGCTTTGAAATATGAAACGAAAGCTGTGCGTTATGATCCAAAAAAGTAGAAAATGTAAACAATATTATTCTTGAAATAAATGTTGCATTTTTTCAACGACTCGAAACCGCGTAAAAAAAATAGAAACGAGTCAGTATACTTTTTGATGTAATGAGTGTTTTGCGTTAAATGAATCACCTTGTACCTATCTATATATTATGTATGCGGTACACACGCAATACAATATTGTTAACGTGCACTCTGTGTAATCATAATAATATCATAATATGACAAAATACGTACCTATTGTCGCCTCGTGCACTGGAAAACAAAAAACCTTCTCTAAAACAACAACAAAATATGAGGATGTGTACTATATTATAATCGCCTACGACTCGTGACCGCTGTTAAAACGTCAATATGGTGGCTTGAGTAATCGCCCCCTCCTCCCCCCAATCAAATAGTTAATCGAAATACAACAAACGAAAGATTTACTTAATATGTAAATATAATATGTTGTGTATTATGTAATATAAATGTTATTGGAAAATATGATAATTTAGGAATTTCCATGATTTGATCGCTGACAATGACTGGAAATGATAGGCAATGTTGGATATTTTATAGTTTTATCAACATTTCCGTATTATATATCAGGCAATGTTTTAAATCCGTATCAAAACAAAATATATAAACACTTTTAACACAAAATTCGTGATGTCGATTTTCAATGATTTTTTTTTTTTATATATCATAGTATAGTGATAGCCAAACATTTTTTTTCAGAAATTTGAAAATTGTATACAGGGTTTCTCATAAGTTGTTATTTGTATAATTTTATAAACAAAATATGAGCTTTAATTTATGATAGTTTTTTTATGAACGACTAAAGTTAGAATTTAAAAAAATTCGTCAAAAAATGCGAAAATTTTGTTAGATATTTATAAGAAATTTAATTTTTATATCTAAGATTAGAAAATTGAATGATCTCTTTGTAAAGAAAAATAGAGTTTTTTATTCATTTTATCTGAGGAAATTGTTCCACCCCTAAAGTGTGTTACCCCTTGACAATTGCCTCTCCCCTTAAAACCGGTCCTGTATGGAATATAATACAGTGTATGTAGCAAAACCGGTTTCATGTTATCATTTTTATTACGATTACGGTTACTAAGCACAGCCCGTAAGTATCACAATACTGTTTGTGCATTGAAATAGTAAATAACGAAGTATTGATAATATTGTGTTTAACAATTTCTGTTTCAAAATGGATTTAAATGAAATGCAATTTTATCATTAGCACTGAAAATAAAAGTAATGACAAAAGTTTTTTTTTTTCATAACGATGAATATGGTGAACGAATAGAAGAAATAAAATAATCCAAAATTACACTATCCAAAGCTGGAAAAAAAAAGTATACGAAACATTATATCAAAATATTCGTGGGTTTCTTAGACGTGAATAAACCTGCAGGACAGAAATCAACACATGCAAGGAGAATCTTCTTAATCTCGAAACGGTTGTAAACAAATCGAAAGAGAGATAAGAAATGATTACTCTCCTGGAAACAGCTGCCTTTAACAGCATTTTTGGATCGCAAGGTTTTAAGAGATGCCGCTGTAAAACACAGAGTAAAACCAATATAACATGAACTTACCATGCATCTAATACAGTGGTTCCCAACCTGGGGGTAAAACAGAATTTTTTGAGGGGAAAGACTAGATTAATTTTTTGTTTATTTGATGCACTTTATACCTACAATTATTATAATTATTATTATTATTATTTTATTACCTTCAAATAATATATTGTATACAGTATACTATTGACTATCTTTGAGATATATTATATAATATAAGTATATTTTGTTTTAGTTTTTATAACTCAGATTTTTTTTTGTGGGGAGGGGGTATTTGCTAATATCTAACCAAATTTATGGATAACAATCTCAAAAAAGTTGGGAGCTGATCTTCTAGATGATGTAATTATTCGAAGTGTCATATTATAGTAGTTTACCGTATAAGAATGATAAATTATAACAATTTGACGTTAGGATTATTATTCGATTTTTAGTTTAATTTTTAACTTTATCATTGTCGTCTTCTTTTATTAATAATTGTCATTAACAACACTAGTCATTGACTTTAATTCCTTACTAAATCATTAATTTATCATTATTGACTATAATCATTGTCAACATCGACTAAATCTCATCTTTTTCGGTAAGATATATACTAGGGCTGAGCACCAAATCCGAATCAATTCATATTCGGATTACCATGAAATCATGGTTATTAATATTTAAAATCGTGAAATATTGGTAACAAAATTTTAAAAAAAAATGTATTAATTGATTTGAAAAAAAACGAATATAATAAATTTAAACTAGCTTTTAGCGTGAAAGTTTATTAAACCGATGACGACATTATAACGTGAAACGTAAAATTCCACAAATCGCGGTGTAAAGGTACGGTAATAAAAAAAATCGGCAGCGTTCAAATGTTTACGCAAAGGTAAGGGGACGATAATTGTAAAAAAAATATATTATGCGAATCAAACTCGATAGAATTTAATATAAACGATATTTAATTTGAAATTATGTGGGAAATTACAACGGACATATCTCGTCCGAATAAAAAAAATTCAGCAGCGTTCAAATGTTTACACGGGAATAGGGGAATGATAATAAATAAAAAATATGCGAATCAAACTTGATAAAATTTAATTAAAACGATATATTTAATTTAAAATTAAGTGGGAAATTACAACGGGCATATGTCGTTCGAAAAAAAGAAAATAAAATTTAATTATTTTGTACCTACGATCACCGGCTAATACACATTAATTTACGATTTAACCACTTTTAATAAGTTTTTTTATTTTTAACTATCTACTAGAAAAAATAAATTTAATAAACTGATCTAATTTTAACTGAACTTTCTAAACATTTCTAAACATAATTTGTATAATATAGAATAGTTGTCTTAACACAAAATGCATTTTTATTTGTTTGGGTTATTCGTATAATATTCTCAAATGTTAACACATTCAAAATATTTGTACATATATGTTGTATGTTATAAAATATCACAATTAAAGTAGGTAATTATAACTTCCACAATAAACTTTTTTCTCGTAAACCTTATATTTGTTATTATAAACTTTTCAGTGAATTCCAAAATAATGATAGTAACATGTTGTGTTTATTATATTTACATTCGTGTAAAAAAATACGTAAATTATCTTGTATTTTTTCACCCGCCTTCTACTTTTTTTCCAATTTAAGGCATATACTTAAGAATTTATATAAGTATTATCTTTTGGTTGATATTTTCGCATGCGTATACGATAATACTAATTGTAACATAATTTTTAGAACATATGGAAGTGTTGAACCTCCTTACTTTTGTGGATTATAAATTTACCCCCCCCCCTCCCCCCACCAACAATCAGAACTAGGATATATCCGCCATTCACTCGGCACAGCCAGCCATGCTCAATGTCAAATAAAAAACAAAAGACATGACGTCATCGTTGTAAAAACCCAATACTTTCGCATCGTTCCGCTCAAAAGCCAAAAGTCAATACGATTACAATACCCACGTCATATTTTACCGAATTAAACGATCCGTTAGCGCTGTAAAAACCAAAGATTTTGGCCCTTTTGCCGCTGAACGTTATTCGTGCAAAGCACATATAATATATTTATTTTCATCATCCTAATAACGCGTTTAATCGAATTGAAAATAAAAAGTTAATGGCTTCAAAGCTATGTAATCGCAAGTCATTTGTAAAACGTGTATTACCGACAAGTGCGAATATTTACAAAAATGAAAAAAATATGAAATAATAATAAAGGCTGCGGGCGATTAATCAACTGGAAACAAAAAAAAAAAAAACGACGATACCACACCAAATGAATATTATATAATTTATAATATAGTTTTACTGACGTTTTACACAAATTAAAGCTAGCGTGAATGGCCTGTCATCGCAGACACACACACACAGAATATATGGTTTGGTTTTTTGGTTAAATTCAAAACACGTACACGATAGAACACGATATTATACGGTTTATTAGAATATTATCGGCTTAGCGCGATGCATATTATATTATATTATAATATTATTATTATCGTATCGTCAGATTACATATTATTTTTCTAAATTATTATTATTTAATAACGACGAGCGACGCGGTGGATTTGGTCGGTGCTTATTAAAATTAAAACAATTTAAGCCTTCGTTTAAATTGCCCGTGTGATATGTACTAATTATCAGTTCGATTTAATTGCTATTTGGAAACAAAAAGGTTCGTCTGCGGATTGACATACGCATGTGTTTCATATAATATTTTTTTTCGATTTAATCTGTCTCGTGGCTATTTTAAGGTATGAAATATTTTGCAGTTATAATTATGTGGTAGGTATAAATTGATTCAGTGTTGAGCATGATAAAATAAATTTACTTAAATGTGCTATGTACCTGGCGATACAAAACTTTTATGACTATTAATAAATCAACAATGACCTCGGGGGTAAGGGGGAACGATGTACGTTTCAACACAGACAACTATGTAATTAATAACTAAACCGTAGACACGCTGGGAAAATACAAAGCTAGACCGACTACAAAATTATTTAGGAGATTAACATAAAAAGTTCTGAGAATTGAATCACAGAAATCATAGACCTAAACGAGCGAGTAATAAATTTAATAAATTTAATAAATAAAGAAACAAGTTCAGGATTACGTGAGATATGACCACCCGATAACAAGCCGACAAAACTGGGATTATGAAGATAATACGAGCGGCCTCGAACGACCGGTGATTCCGAGAATTGTCTAATTAAATTAGGACGTGTGAGTTAAATAAAATAATATCATTTTTATGATATTATATTATATAAATAAAAACGTGAAACACTGGGAATCATGATAATATATGGACTAGTGGCGTCCGGTGAGTTATCGCCACTCGACGACAAAGCGTGGGCAGACAACATTTCATGGAACTAGCGCAATCATACACGATAGAGCGAATGAGGTCAACGCTATCTTGCTAGGACGACGTAGGTACCGGAGGAGTAGGAAGAGTAACCAATATATAAGGGAGCCCGAATCGGCATCAATTCAAACGTGATATTCCCGGGCTACAACGAGCACCTTCACGCCAGTCTATTTACTGAAATTTCAATAAACAACTAATTACGATATTAAGCAGTTTTGCAATTTATTTAAACACCACGACTTCAAAGCTCCTTACGTCCATCTCGAAGATCGTCCTCGTTTTGGTCCACATCAGATGAATTTAAAAATGTTTATATGATGTGCCATCTTGAATAATCCCGTCATCTTAACTAATTAATTATATAAATAAATAAGTTTTTATTCTAATAATTCACAATTTTTTATTTTATAAATAATTTTATATAGGTATAATAAGGTTAAAAGTATTGTATTGATTTTTGTGTAATTATAAATCTTTATAAAATAAAAAAAAAAATATCTTTTTATTTCACTAAAATATTATCTCTATCTAGATAAAATTATACTTAATTATCATTATCTTTATCTAAAAAAAAATGTTATTATCTTTGCTCAATATTTAAAATTATGATGCTTATGAGTGAAATATCAACCAGTTAGATTTACATTTGAAATCTAAATTTCGTTTTACGTTATTTAGAATTAAACGTTAAGACAATTTTTGAGTTTGTCATTATTCAAAATTAAATATTAAATCGTTATACAACTTTTGTGTTTATTATTTATCCTTCAAAATAATATCCAATACGGGGAATGAGCTAGATAAATTCTTGGGCTGATCACTAAGATTAATTTCTAAATCACGTGGAATAAATATTTCTACGAAACCAATATTATAACTTTGAAGTAAATGGATTTTAAATTATTTCGTTTTGCGTTATGTGTATTGCATTTTATTAACGTTTTTAATTTTTATTGCATTTTTTATTTGAAAGGTATAATATTCTATACAATATTATTTTGCAAATGCGTAAATTTAGAAAAAAATATTTTCGCAAACTGTGTACTTAACGTTTAATTATGGAGACGACAGTCGCAGTGAACGATTAATTGCAAAGAATTGAACAGTTATAGTTGAAGCTTTTCGTTATCAAACGATAAATATCTTATTTTTTGTAGAAGTATGATGCCATTTAGATTAAGTATAATAATATAATTAATATAAAATAAGACAATTTTAGAAATATTTTAGAGAATTTGTTTGAATTAAAGTAATTTTAACTAGTATTTTATTATGGCATTTTTTGAGATTTTTTTAGAGCATTAAAATCTGAATCATAGTAATAACTACAAGTCATTCATTATCGATGTTTTCTATGTATAATCAATAATAATTTCTAATTTTACAACTGAATACGTTTAAGGGTGAAAAAAATATTTAAAGTGTGAAATTATCTTCAATTTTGAAATATTGCAATTGAAAAATGCCAAGTGATTTGTTTTAAATTCAGTAAGCTAATACTGTATAATATTATCATGTACGGTAGTATGAGAACACCCTACAACAGCCAATCGTCGTCCACGGGAAAAATTAGCAAATTGAGATTTTAGTATCATTGGATTCAGAAAAAAATTAGTTTTAATATGATTAAAAATCCTATGTGCTATGTTTTTTTTATGATTAATGAATTATAAATTAAGTAATCTCCCTTATACAGGGCTAACTATAAACGTTTCTGGAATACCTACATTAACAATACTTAATTTTCTATGTGTATGATGTTTTTATAAAATGTTTAAAATACCTCCTGTGAATACAAATGTGATCGGCAATCGTATCGAAGGTATTTTCATTTGTGTATTAGGTCAGTTTCGTGTGGGGATAGTGTACATAGATGATTATGCGAAGCGATAATAACGTTAAACCATGTTAAACGTAATCGTTGTCATTATGAATTATGATCGCGTAAACTTTTAATGTTTAACATACATTTTTAAACAAATATGTTATAAAGAAATATTTTAAAAAACTTCTTTTAGCAACGACTAGGCTATTCTGCACGAACAAAATAATGTTAGTAAGAGAACTAGAACATCCATAAAAAATGTACAAATACCTGAACAAGAACTAAACAATTATACAATGAACCATTACCAATATCTGATAGTAAATATTATGACTTGCAATTTCTAAAATAGGTTATTGAAAAAGACCATCAGCCATTTTATGATAAATATGATAAATTATAAAATATTCAGATATTACAAAAAAAATAAAAGTAATTACATTTCTTGATAGTAATATTTTAATAGACTTCTTAATTTTTAATTTTATTATTATTATATTTTATTATATACTCTATAATGTAATATGCATTATTTTAATATTATATTGTTTTGCTTGTCATTTGAAATTTGAATAAACTGAAATTATTGTCTAAAAATTTAAAATTTAAAAGTTAGTTTTATTATTATATATTTTATTTAATATGTCTCATAAAAATAAAATTTATATTTTATACTCTATAATATGCATTGTTAGAGTATTATAATGTTTTATTTTACATTTGAATAAACTGAAGTTATTGTCTAATTAAAAATGTTATTTTATTATTATTAATAATTTATATTTTTGATAAAATATCCTATGTGACATTTTTTTATTTAAATCTTTAAACATCTTTACAAATCAAGTATATATTATGACTGAATTAAAAAAAAATAAATTAGTATTTATTTCCAGAACACCTTGAAAGTATTTTTAAATTAAATAGAATAATAGCTAATTTATTAATAACTATTTTGTCTCTACTGAGAAGTAATGTTTTTTCACATAGAAGATTTATTCCCGTGGACGCCCCTATGTATATGTGCGTGGGCGGGCGGGTGGGTTTTCCGCGATGGAAATCGATTCGTTTTATTAGAACTTTTATTATTTTTTTTCAAAAATAATCTATGCTAGAAACCCGTGTCTGAGAGATGGCACTGTAAGTGAAAACCGACTAAAAAGACCTTCTCGGTCGGAC
Organism: Pentalonia nigronervosa; assembly: GCA_014851325.1. Lineage (NCBI taxonomy): Eukaryota > Metazoa > Arthropoda > Insecta > Hemiptera > Aphididae > Pentalonia > Pentalonia nigronervosa. The sequence continues at coordinate 36,922 of JACXSJ010001149.1, forward strand.
GCTTGAAACAAACTGTACGGAGCTGCAGTTGTATAGGTAAGTTTTCCGAATGCCCGCGAAACCATATGGAAGTGCTGACCTAATCGGTGGACTGTGCACAGTTTATAATATTGATATGGCAAGACAATAGCAGCGGATTCCACGGGAGTAAATATTTTACGCGGACGGGTAATACTGTTAGTAGGTACATTACTTATATCGGCAGTCGACAATAATGAACACGAAAAACGCGGTTAGCTGATCACGCGCATAGTGTTATGGGAAACCGATGACAGAAATCAGGAAAAGTGCGAGGAACGCGCGGAAGCCTGCAGCCTATTGGCATTTGCGGTGTTTTTAACGCGAAAAGGTTTATACGAAAACGTACTGACATTTATTTCGCCCTGCGACGAAACGTCTCGTTGAAATATAATATAGCATATCGATATGTCGGACGCGCCGATACGGAAAAAAGCGAACGGACAAAAGTCGAAACTTTTCTCGCCGCGGGCTTTTTAATTATCGATTGCAGAGGTGGCGCGAGAACTTTGAAACGCGCGTTATATTAGTTTTTAATTTAGCCGACGACATTTTACGGACCGTTTACAAAGTTTTCAGCACACATTGTGCACTTGGACTCTATACACCACATAATGTCTTGTCGTATTATATTTTGTCTTCATCGGGCGGCCTAAATATTTTTTTAACGCGATGTGCATTGCGGCCCAGTGGCGGCTCATGTATATGCGCACTACCTATCCAAGCTCGAGAAAAATTTAAAATATAAATCAAGATAATAGAACTAAGTACCTGTAATGTTATAAGGATTGCATGTTTCAAAATATAAAAATATAAATATAGAAATTAATGAATATGAAAATACAGCGAAACTTCCCCAGCGGACACCTCCAAATAGTAAACATTTTTTTTTGAGGGGGGGGGAGCAAGCTACATATTTTCTAAAAATTAAACTCTCTGAATAGCGCATACAATTTCGGTGACCGAGTGTTCGGTATTTAGAGATTTCACTGTAATATATTATTTGGATTGGGTTATTCTAGGGCTGAAAGGCCTAGTGGTTGTCAGCCTGGCTACGGTAGGTATGAATTAACACAGAACAATATAGAATAGACACTCGATCAGCTGATCGGGCCACTGTATACCTATGTAATCCCTAGGGTATGAAGTATTGGACTGTGAATAAAAATAAACTACATGGTATAAGCAGTATAGGTAAGGTATTAGCATAAAAAAGGTGGTTAACCACTAGATAACTACACGGTTCAACCAATTATAGTTCTAGAATATATTACAAGAAATCACGATTCACTTTTCACAGTAAACTGTGAAGGCACCTTTAACGACGAGTCTCTGTATAAGTGTTAGATAATCCTATGCGTAATGCAACTCGTCGCGTAATTATCCATAGGTTGTAAACCGTATAGATTTTAAATGAATTGAATTATTATTTAATGTCTAAGTCAGTATTCGTTAACATCTTTATTAATTTGATAAGAAACACAATATATTAGACACCTACTATTTTTTTAATACACATTTCGTGGATAAATAGGTGACAAGTTGCATCGCGTATGCGCATATCATTCACATAATACAGACACTTGTCTCTAATATCGGCAACATTTATTTGTATTAATATAACAGGTTGTGGCTCCATCCATTGTATAATATGATCTAAGCTATCTATATTCCAATTATCAGCTGATAATTTTTCGTCGATTAATATTCAATTTTTATTCTATAATATAGTTTATATTTTGTCATAATATCTTTACTTGTGATTTCAATATTATGTATATAGTACATACGTAATACGTATACACATAGACAAAAATAATAGGTAAATAAATGAAATCTGTAAACAATTATTAAGTACAATCTATAATATATACCTATATAATATTGGTTAATTTTTATTTATGCTTTTTCCAGTGAAAGAACACGCCGCGTACTGACAAAAATCGATTTTTTTACTCATCCTCGCGCGGCGTTTTGCCACGGGGGGACCTGTTTGGATGGCAATGTGACGCCGCTAAGAGATGTTCAGAATCTGACAGAGTATAGATGTGCACTACTTCATTATAAACCCACGAGCCGCCCCCGCGACTGCAATGATATATTGTTTGAAATTAGAAATCGAGTTAATTCTTTTACTTTTTTTCCCTTCGGTATCGGGTCGTCGTATACAAGGAAAATCGTTTGAAACGCCGTGCGCTGTACATACACCTCCATATAAGCGTGTAGTATATAGTTTACGAGCTCAGCAAATTGAATTATTTATGTGAGAACTATGTGAGTGGCTGCTAGTAGGTACGCCGGATCGGAAATTCTCGCAATAAAACAAATTAAAAAAAAAAAAAAAGAACAATCGGGCGCGTAACTAAATTACATAATATGTATATGCGTGTGTTTTATATCCGCAGCAGTGTACAAAAGTAGCATCGATTGCACCTTAAACACAACAGTAACACAATTAAAATCCCGATAAATTTCCCTTCGCGCAAATGCGTTGAATCGGACTTTTACTGTTGTTTGTGTTGTGTTTTGAATATATTGTTATTGTGTTTTGGCCACTGTACGTTATACTGTTCCTCTTCCGGATTAATGATTCGTCCACATATTATTATAATTCGTGTATGAGCGCGCGTGTGTGCGGAGAGTAATTAACAATCTGGAACTACAGTAATACAATCGTTTCGAAATTAAAATCGACGATTTATTTGTTTCGATGCGAAAAATCTTTTTCGTCTACATCATCGCCGACCACCTACGCCGTATTATATGCGCAATAATATTAATATTACTAGAGCATTTTTCGTTTTGACGTCATCGGGTCCCTCCCTCGTCAGAACCACCCCCTGTCGACGAATACGACTATAACTGCAATCCGGAGAGTTTCCCAAGGAGCATCATATGCGTTTGGGCGAGATTCTCATGGTATAGCGAGTATAAAAGAATATAAAATATTGTAGAAGATAAAATCGTAAACATTATGAGAAAAAAAATGTATTATATTATTATTATTTTGATTACACGTACTAAAAATTTAAAACATCTTTGTGAGTCTGACAACGTTTTTAACTATGAAACATTTAGCATTTAGCTCCTGCTTAATAATGTTTATCAATTATTTACTATACATATTTCCGAACAAAATTATTGCATAGGTTTATAAGAATTTAATTAATTGGTTATATAATATTTAAATATTTATATAGTTAGAATGATTTATAGAACAATATAAAAAAACAAGTTTCGCTATAAGTAGACCAAAATCAGACCCTAATATAAAGATTTGTCGAATATTGTCGACCACGACACTCATTGCATTAAATATTAATATTAATGATTAGAGCTACTACCTATGGACTATATTATTATTAATTAATAAATAACTATCAACAATATTTTTATTAAAAAAAAATTCAATGTTACACGTTTTTGTAAAATATTTCACGCTATAGTGTCATATGACATATTTCAGACATCAAACATTCTATGTGGTTCTATGTTCTATGTGGTTGGGAATAAAAAGTGTCTGTGTTATGCATTAACAGTTAAAAATTTAAGTGTACAGCAATTTCATTCAAATAATGAAAAATCAGCTTATAACGGAAGTATTTGTTAATTGTGTTCTGGGTTATCAATTTCGGATCGATGTGTTATCAGTTTTATTTAGCGCAATGTTGGTTTAGACAAACCCAAAAAACAAAAATGAAAAGGTCGCCAAATGCATCACAATATTTTTAAAATACTCGCCCAAACGCATTAAAATATGTTTTAAAATCACTCGTTTAGATGCATTGCAATTTTTACGAATTTTCCAAACGTCAACCGCCCTTTTCAGAGTACATCCCAAGAAAAAAAGTATCATATTTTTGACGTACCCAAATAACGCATCTTAGTAACTATCAATTAAGTTATGGCTGTGAATCGAAAGACACGCGTTAGTTTTAGCGGATAAGTTTATTTATTAATAAGACAAAGGAGGAGTAGCGTAAGTACATGTTTGGTAAAATTCATTGATTCACTGTATAATATTTACAATATTACAAACTTTTAGATTATAAATCTATAATAACAAGTAGCGACGTAGTTTGAAAAAAAAATGTATTGTTGAGTAAATTTACAAACAATAATATCGATCATAGAAAGTCCGATTTGATAATTTCCCAAAAAATATTATCCGACTTGCAAGAAATTGTCCGAGTTTCGGACTTCAATCCTTCATTTAGTGGACCCATTCGTACTATGAAAAAAGTAAAAATTAAAAAAGGGCCGCACTTAGTGATATATCCCTTAATCTGATCGACGATTGATAGAACCCGAGAAATCACGTGTAATATAATATCTTTATTTTTTGAGTTGTAAATCTTTATTGGAAAAAAATTGCTACTGCATGCACATCTATACCTATGTTATAGTCGACTTATTTGATGGTATTATGTTCGTTAATAATGCTCATTAGTTCGTATTAAGTACTAACGGTATTGGACAATATTTAATTTGGACACAATTACGTTGCCCTTATTTTTAACCGTGTGTCATCGGTAGTTAAAATTAAAACTATAACCATACTAGTCTACAGTTTTAATACATAATAATAATTATATTATTTGAATCTTCATTAATTCATCAATATTAATTCGATATTGTTCTTACACTATACACTTTTTATCACATTGTTTACTGCAGACCTTAATTAACCCTTTTATTAATTACGAGTTCGAAGGTCCATATCAATATTTCTGTTGAGGTTAAAAATAAAATCAAAAGTTATTGATTAAAATTATATTCAACAAGTTTTTAATATAAATTTTGTGTTACTAAAAATACATGTGACATGTTATTTTTTTTTTCGTTTCGTGATTTAAATAAAATTGTGTAAATACTTAAAATAAAATGTGCCGTATGGTGGTAAATACATACTAAACAGTTTAGTATTAAAAATGTACCAATATTATGAATATTTTTCCCCTTATTAAGCTTTTGATCTGTAGTAGAAATCGTATACAATGAAAAGCTTGCTTAAAAAAAAAATAACTATCGTCATGAGTCATGGTTCATGACGATTCTATCACTAAAAAGGTCTTGAGTTATGTAGATACATAGTACGTCTTACTGTATGCAAAATTTTTATTATTCGATTTATTTATTTATTATATTATTATTTTGTTGATAAGTCAAAGAGTTCTAATATACATATAATATCATAATTTGTTTAACGTCTCATTTCAACGGATCATGAGATATCGAGACTCGGCGGCGAGAGAGCGATTATACCGCACGGTAAATAACGCGCTTCCCAGAGAGGAAGACGATTTTTTTTCCTCCTACAGTTCGGAGTCCAAATTAAATATTTATACGGAGTAAAAAAAAAATAAAATGCAACGAAAAACACACCCTAAAAGAATAATAATATGCTCGCCCGCGGGTGGTTTCTGCTCTCCCATTATTTATGAGCACCCAAATCCAAAATGTATGGATCGTATCGCCTAATTAATTCAGACGGTCGGATCGACGTTAACAAAACTGGAAACGCGGCATGTATCTTCGCCTGAACGACTCTTGATAAATGCTCGCCGCCGTCGTGCACCGCGCGTCTGGTGGATTTAAAAGAAAACAAATCCGGATACACCTGCAAAACTATACCACGGTATAATATTATGTATTATTATACCACGTGTAAAATTCAGTCGACGGTGCGATATGGCACATATACAGGGTGGCCAATCGCCGAGCACGTTCATCCCCTTTCAGACTCTTCCTCTGTGCGACACACAAAGTTATAATATTGTTATTCGGCGCGGACCTAACCTAACCTAACAACGACACGTTTCCCGCGATGTAGTGATGAATCTTTACTGCTGTATTCTAATGATACTATTGGTTGGGACGAGTATTAACGAGTAAGAAAATTATTTGAAGAATTTAATGTACTGAATACCTATAAATAATCTGTAATATATAAAAAACTGTACTATATATCTGAAAAAACCATAATTCATTGTCCCTTCTAAACACGAGGTTAAGACTAGATAATATTATTTAAAACTCATAACAATGTTTAAAAATATTAAATTACATTTCGGCAACATGAATTCGACAACGTCGGATAAAATATTCTATGTGCTCAATTGTGTTATGTTCAATCGTGTTTTGCCGATGTCACGATAGGCAAACCTTTAATTGTTCTTGCGTGGAGACGATAAGACATGTTTACGGTCGCAACTCACGGATAACAATATCTCGGAACTTGCATTGAAGTCGTTTTTATCGT
>JACXSJ010001149.1:43301-115074 GCA_014851325.1 Pentalonia nigronervosa
TGTGTGTGTGTGTGTGTGTGTGTGTGTGTGTGTGTGTGTGTGTGTGTGTGTGTGTGTGTGTGTGTGTGTGTGTGTGTGTGTGTCAAAATCTTAAATGCAGAAATAATGTGAAACACTTGTGACAGTTTAAAACTTATTTAAAATACATAACAAAATAACATAAATAGTATTTAATTTTTCAGACAATTATTATTTCTTTATTTTAAATAAATAAATTAACGTAATTTTAAAATAAATTGACTAGGTAAATTAGAAGTTAATTTAAAAAAACAAACTCTTTTAATTAGAAGTTATTTATGAATTAATAAATTTCTGCGATTAAGAGTATCGAAGCGAGTTGCGTTTTTAGTACCTTACGAAAACCTACTTTGCGGGAAAAACTCTTAAGCAAAGGCCCGGCTTTGTGTAGGGAGAGAGGGAGGCGGCGCTAAATTATCAAATAATAAGTGGACATGAAATTCAGTCGTTCATAGACAAAATTTGTGTCATTTAAAGTCATTAGAAATATCATTAAATAAAGGACAAAAGGGTATTGATAAAAAATTACAAAACGTATTAAAAGCTGAAGAAAATCGTTGGAAATTAATAATTTTGAAATCTATTGTTGATATTATTATGCATTTAACATCTGAACGAATTGAAACATTTCGTGGAAGTGATGAACTTGTTGAAAATATTGAAAAATCAAATCAAGTCGTAAATTCTTAAATATAATAAATTTAATTCCACACTACAATGAACCGTTAAAATAACACTTCGAACATCATAAAAAAGGAGGCGTAACGAATTTTTCGCATGATATTTAAAATTAATTTCTTCAAATTATGCCACACAAAATAAAAAGAGAAATAATTAATAAAACAAAAAGTGCTAAATACTACTTTATTATTTTTGACTGTACGCCATCTTAGGAGGAACAAATGTCCAAAATGATTCGCTATGTAGTCATTAATGAAAATGGATGTGAAATAGTAAGTTTTCTTGGATTTATTTGTGTCCACAGAAAAACTGGTAGATCGTTATCCGGAAATATTATAAATAGTATATTACAAAATGATTTGAATTTAGATGACTTTCATGAATCAAGCCTATCGTGAAATAGTCAGATTTCGATCATTATCGTTTGAGCACTGACAAACAATGTTAATTAATGCAAGTCGGGTTGAACTCTGATTTAAGAAACTCAACTTTTAGAAGTTGTATGATAATAATATTATATCTGTTTTTCATAAGTTTTCGAGTATTTTGAAATATATGAATTTATTTTTGGTGCTTAAACTTAATCAAAAAATCGGAGTCCAATGCGACCTGATTAAAATGATCCTCTATCAGATGTGGAAAAAATGATAAAAATCCTACTTTCTGCCAGGTGTGATCGTTTTTCATGTAAATTAATTTTTGTTTAATTAAAGTGGTTTGATTTTATTTATTCGTATGCTTTATTTTATTGCCTTTACGCCACGTAACTAGAAATTACCTGAATTGTTGCCCCTTAATAAGTAATCTGCTACGATAACCTTATCCGAAGACTTGGTGGTATTTTTATTATTAAATATTATCGACCGACAATCACAGTGTCTGTATAATATTATGGTTGGTAATCACTTATTATATATTATATACACCAAAAAAAAAGTAACCATAAAACACGTAATCAGCTAAGTCATACGCCATTTAAACATTTTATTTTCTTATAATATGTTATTGAGACTTTAATTTTAAATGATTTCGTATAAGTACGTTATTAATTATTATTATCAATGGCATAGCGCGCACATGTTATAAGTGGAATGTTCGTAATTGTTCAGAAGAACGGTTTTAAAGTTTAAACTGTTACAATAATACAAAAATTAAATCAAATATCTTGATCTTTGGGTTGTATTTTCCTCGATATTATAATAAGTAAGTATGAATAAAAATTATTTTTCTACTTTAGACATATCTCAAAAAAAAAATTAAAATTAAACAAAATCTGTACTTAACACATTTGTATTCATAAAATAAATGTAAAAAAAAATGATTGTGCTTAAAATATTTTATCCGTATAAAGTTATGCTTAAATACTTATCACATTTTGCTTCTATTTTCAATAAAAAACAACCTTAATCGTTTTATAATATAATAACTGCTTTTTATTGTATAAAAAATTTAATTTAACATTTTTAAAAATATATAAAAATTATAAAAATAAAACACAACTGCTGTTAACATTTTGTATTTTACAATAAAATAACATTTATTTTAATAAAATATTTTATAATATAGTAACTTTTTATCGTCTTTATAATATAATAATTATTATTCAGTAAAAACATAATAATAGATAATATAATTTAATTAAAAACAAATAAAATTCAACAATTTAAATAGGTACCTATTTTTTTAAATAATTATAACAAGAACATTATAAAAAGTTACATAATATAATGAATAACACATTTAACACAACATTTCAATACTTTATACAGCATGGAATGTAGAACTTGACAACAGTAACTTCTTGTTTACTTATCAAAATATATATTCAATAATAATAATAATAATAATAATAATAATAGGAACTTCATTCAGTATCCTCATCATTTGAGGAAACTTGTAGTTGAGGTTTTTTGGTAGTTGGCAACTAATCTTAGACATTTTTATAATCATTAGGAATGATTTTAGTTGCTAAAAGATATTTTAAGTCTTTTTTTTTTCACTTATAAGTAGTTTTTCTGCATATTTAAAATTCAAAATAATAATATTCCATTGTTTTGTCTACCACCACCACCTCTTTGTTTCGATATGTCCATTTTTTTTAATTCAGTCTCATATTGGTCATATTTATATTGCATTAAGTAATGTTCAGTCTTCTGGAATCTCATCCATTTTATTTTCAATTCACTTTATTGTTTTCAGTGTTAATTGTTCTATTTTTCAGTATATCATTTAACTAATTTTTCTATGTCATAAAATTCATCATAATGGATATTTGTCAATTTATACGGACTTGGCTTAATTCTTGCAGTTGAAAATAATAATGCCCATTCTTGTGTTGTATCCATTTTCTTATGATTTCTAGGTCTTTCGATGGTAGCATGCATAATGTCAACTTCAAGATAAGAATTTTCGAATTCCACTTACTTGACATCAATTGTTTCCAAATGTTGTAAATGATTTATTGCAAAATACCATAACTACCACATTATTCACCAAATGTATTATAATATTAAAAACTCAAACTGAAAAACCAAATACACAGAGCTGCTTACAATGACGTGTTTAGCAATATTATAAAAGTTGTGTGATAATATAAATTAATAAATCAAAATCAATTTCATTTGATAAATGATAATTATATACAATAACACTATCCTAATATTAAATGAGATTAAAAACAGTGCAGATATCACTTACAACATTTATACATAAAATATGTAACCATAATTATGAATTATATATGTCATAAAATCACTTGCGACAATTGTCATTTCTTAATTCAGATCACCCGTATATATAACGAACGACACTGATCTCTAGTAGAATAAATATGAACTATACCCGTACAACATTAATTGTACACAAAATTCAAAGAGTTGTTTTCAAAAAAAAAAAATATACGCATAACTCATTTTACCAATATTTGTCATTTACAACATGTGTGCGCTATGTCATCGTTATTATTTACTAGTTAGCTTTAGCATAGGTACATTTTTAGTTTACAATTTGCATATAATTAATCAATATTCAAAATGTTTAATGTAATACAACAATATCGATGATAGCGTCGTAATGTTTATGATTTTATGAAAAAAGACATTTATTTTTTAATTGTACCTAACTATAAACATGTTTTTTTTAAATAATAGTTTGTTTTGGTGAATCAAGTTTGATTTAAATCTATATTATCTAAGAACAAAAATGTACGTTATTTCCTACAGTTTTATAAGGATTTTGTTATACGTTATACCCTCTATTCGTTTGCATTGTTTTTATCTTCTTTCTTGTCTGTTTGGATATTGAGTTTTCTAGTCAGTAAATATGCTTGCAAAAAGTACCTGTTTACTTCAACGATTTTTAAAGTGACCGAACTTGTTTTATCGCATATCTGGACAAACTTTGTACCGTAAAAATCCACATGATAATAACATTCTTTTTATTTTTTTTTTTATATTCTACATTCTATTATTTCATTCCACGCTTGAGATAACATCAAAACAGCATCAAATGCATTTAATTTCACAGTGTGTTCGGTAGATATAATATCATCAATCACTTTTTGAAACCCAATCATTTTCTAAATTTAGTTTTTAAGACATTTTATTATTCTTTAGGTCATTCATTAATAATAGAACTGTTAAAGGGTATTGGGTGGTAAAAATAACCGATAAAACCCGATAAAGATTATTTAGGGGTCATTTTTGTTTTTCTGAAATTCAAGAATTCTAAGCTCGGATTTCATTTTCTCGCAAATATTTGTCTCATAAGACGTCACCGAAAGTCATTTTAGTTTTTTTCTAAACAACGATGTATTTACCATAGGGTAATCATACGTCCCGTTTAAAATACGGGATTGTCTTTTTTTTATCATCATGTCTTGTTGTCCCGACAAACTTCAAACGAGATGATTTTCGACCCCTTTTTAGAAGATCATTTTAATTTCACTATCTCCATGTTGTTATAATAATGACATGTATGTATGTAAAAGAATAAATCAATTTATGAAACAAACACAAAAAATATATAAAACAGTTTTATTAATATTTAACGGTATACATGGCGGTTTTTTCAATCAAGCATGGGGTGGTAGTTAAAATATTGAGCTAATGAAAGACTATTTTAACTGCAAAATATAAAAATTACCAAAAATATGAGGAGATTTTTTTTTCGGAGATAACCAGCTACTATTGTTTGTTCCATTTTTTTTTTTTTTTTTTTTTTTTTATAGAAATGGTTATTCTGATTTATTCGTACATCGGTATTATACGACTAAATTGGCATTTATTATTATAATAATAAATGCACGTCAAATCGTAAAGCTTTTCACAAAATACAATATTCAGTCCACCAAAAAAATATTATTAAACTAGCTGTCCCGCCCAACGTTGCCTGAACCATATATTAAGTTAAGATTAACCTGAAGTGATTAACATGCATCTAATCCATCTGGTAAGCAATTCACTGCATTAGATCACGGCAATATGGGAGCAGTGAATTATGAAGTAGGCAACCCACCGTAGGTGGATTGCGGACCCCATGAGGTGCATAAGTGGGTGATATAAGAATTAGGTAGGTACATGAAAAACATTGCGATGGTTGCCCGTATCAAAGATTTATTTTCCCTATAAATTTATTTGCGAAAATGTGTGTATGATATATTTTTACTAATTATAATAGTTATAAAACATGTAACCATTGACAACCTTATAAATAAACAGAAATTGCACAAACCAATAACAACCATGGTTATCAATAGCAACCATTTATAAACAAATATTTCCATCATAAATCCCAAAATCTCTGTGTGAGCACCTCTCGGGGTTGAACCTCTGCCTTCTTAAAGTACCCTATCTTCTTCCCAGAGGTCTAATCTATTTCTGTCCCAAATTTAATCGCAATCGGTTGAATGGTTTGGGAATGCATAGAGGACAGACATTCAATTATACACACACACACACACACACATATATATATATATATATATATATATATATATATATATATATATATATATATATAGATAGATTGTTACTTTTGTGTACAGTATATGATATATTGAATATTATTATATTATAAAGTATAACTGCGTCGTCTTTAGAAACGATAAACTGCCTAACCGTCGTCATATAGTCGGAAATAAAAAGAAGTAAAGAAAATGACGAGGCATATAATGTTATAACGTCTAAACGGAGACGTCGTTTATCGAAAACCAGCCAAAGCAGTACTATCTTCGTATATATATTTATTATTATATATAGTGGCTTTTAAAGAAAATGAAAATAATAATCCTGTCAGTGGAGTTCACCCCATGAGCACTACGACAATAATACTACTGTTAAGGGTCCTCCTCTCGTATAATTCACACAACGCAACAGGCCTTTTCGTGTGATATTATATTGTGTTATTGTTATATATATATTATATATATTTTATATAAATGTACTACGTTGCTCGTCGTCCATTTATTTTGATATTTTTTTTGCCCCCCCTCCCCCATGTGCGTATTATCTCCTGCTTCTGCTGCTATTCGGATATTCACATTGTCGAATAATATTTTATTTCAGTCCGGTTGAATTTGCACGGCTTCCGGAATCAGTCCCACATAGTGGAAATATTATTATAGTTTAAAATAGGTATAATATTGCTGCAGCGATTTTGATAAATTCACAAATGTGCTCTAGACATGATCTCAGCGATGAAATATGAATATTTTAAAAATTACACAAACGAAATAACATATTAATATTATCGTTATGCATTTATTTAGAGATTTTTGAAGTCGATCATAACTGTAACTATAAACACGCATAAACAAAATAAATGTATGTAATATTGTAGTGTTGACCAACGATCGATATTTCGATACCGACTCAAGTTTTCGATATCGAAATTGAATTAAATTTTATCAATGTATAGCAAAGACAAATAATCATAGAAAAATATAAAAAAGCATAGATAAATATTAAAATTAAAAAATATAAAATAATATTAATATTTAGAAAATATGAAATAACTAATTACTGTTTGGTTTTGTTCATTAATTATTTATATTTTTATTATTTATTTTATAAGAAGTTACAAATTAATAATTCACATTAAATAGTAAATTAGTAGTTAATAAACCAAACAGTTAAGATTTTTAACTTTTTTAAATATTACTTATCAAAGTATATAAAATATAAATACTTGAAAATGCCGTTATTTCAATATCATAATATGAAATCGATATTAAAAATTACACCATTGACCAATACTTGTATATTAATGATAATATTCATAGTATTATATAAATATTATTTGTACATTAAGTATAACATTCATAGTATTATATACATATTTTTATACATGCCATTAGGAAGTTAAATTTTAAAAAAGGACATTAAAAAAATAATTAGATACGATCAGACAATGTTACGATAGGCGATACAATAGAAGCGACACCTGTTGTCCTAAATAATGTAACATTTAATTATTAAAAGATTAAAAAAAAAAAATGAATGAGGTAATAAATAGGTTTTCATGCTGTCATGTTTTTGCAAACATATAATACTATATAATATTATTATGATAAAACTAAAACAAATTAAATTGGCCACAAATCATCCGAACAAATAACACATTAAATATGAGTAAATTCCATTAACTGCGTGTATTCTTTTCTATCGGTCTTACAATAAGTCCGCAGGAGAGGTGCTTATACATATTTATAATAACAATACCGCTTGAAATGCTCAATTTATACGACCAATGCACCAGTAATTTATAAAGCAATGAATTACGCAACAAAAAATTAATAAATAGCACACAACTATTTAATACTTAGTGATTCACTCAGTAACTTCGTAGGCATCTATAACTCAACAAATCTAACCGATTTATCAAAACTAATAAAAGAAAAAACCTACTATGTGCGCTAAAAATAAATAAACATATCTTATTTATAGTAAACTTAACTTTCTGTTCTATTCTTACTTTGAAATAGATGTTAACGAAAAAGTAGACCAAAAAGGGTTCAAAGAGTTTACCTCTTCTGACACCCTAACCCTTAACATAGTATGCACAAACAGTGGTACAAAGAATTATTGACAATAAGTTCTTTATCTCAAATTGCAGAAATACTAGATAAAACGAAACACAAAATTGAACACAGTAAAAACAATATCCATACATGGCAAAACCCCGACCCAAAAAAGAAGAAAAGAAACTATTTTAAATCGCCTCTAAATATAGAATACACATTGTCAGCATATAACATCCTCTCGTGGGCAGAAACAACCCTCCGATATCTGAATCTTCTAGAGTAGATTACACAACCAAACACATCCTAACTGAATGTCAAATATTTGATAACTCAAGAAATAAAGATCACTTACAACATCTATTAGAAGAAGCATTGCAACCAAACCTTCATTTAAATATCATTTTTTTTTTTTTTTGGCCTTTAAGATCTTCTTTTCATACTAAAAATCTTTTTCTATTCTTCTTGATTCTTTACTGCCACCTCTACTCTCGATCATCATAATTTTTCTACTCAGGAAATCTTTTCTGATACCATCGTCCCGACGTAATCTTAGCATACCCAACAGCATTTTACTCCTTGGGTTTTCTTGGAGTACTCTTTGTATTATAGAAAGCGTGACCTGCCTATTCTAACTCGCTCCATTTAAATATCATTAATTTTCTAAAAAAAAAAAAAAAAATTGAAGTGAACAACTTATTTTAAATATAACATAATATAGGAACTGTGAATAATAATTCGTAAGCATAATGTCAACTAATGGACTAATGTAAATGAATATTTTTAGTAATTTTAATATTTTATATTGACAGTTAAAATAATTTTCATAAACTCGATAATTTAACGACTTTCGAGTTAGATTGAAAATACTGCCATGCACACTATTATAATACCTTGATTTAAAATTTCAATATAAAACTGTTATATATATATATACGTAATATTGTTTTATAAATTGATTTTTCTTTTACATGTATAATATATTAATATGGAGATAACGCCGATAACGAGACTATCTTTTAAAGATGGTACAAAAAGCGTACCGTTTGGAGTTTGTAGGGACAACGGGACATGATGAGAAAAATGGACAATCCCATTTTAACGGAACGTGTGGTCACCCTAGCCTAGATACAATAATTAATATCAATAATAACAAAAAAATAATAAATAATAAATATCTAAACGATGTGCACGTAACGCAGTATTTTATAACGTATTACAGGCAGGTGAATCAAAAATCGGTCGAGTACCTACATTATTTTAATTTTACAATAACGACGATTGTCTGTGCACTGCAACATGTATTGAAGTAGGTATGTATATGAGTATCGCAATACTACGCCCATATTATTATAATATTAAATTTGCTTCATCTGCGGTAAGTTTTTTATTTTTATTTTATCATTACACGTTTTAATTAAATTTGCGCTCGATTATTATTTATATTAATAAAAGTTTGCAATAATTAAAATCTACTCGAGTCACTTTCGCGAACGTTCTTCGCTGGGCTTACACTCGAGGCGTTGTTTTAGTTACGACTATACACAACACTGCAGCGCGCCCAGTTTAATTAGCAATGAGCAAAAGCACGCGATGATGTTGTGCAAATGTTTGCGTGATAAAAGTCCAAGCTCTGGTATAATGTGTTCTCATATTGTAATTAGTACGTACATAATAATATTATACAAACTAAGCAGCTGCGAGAAAATCAACTGGAAATACTGTATAATATTATAATATTACCAATGTGTATAGATAAATAACTGCAAGAACACTGCACAGCGGCTTTAACGATTATTAGTGTGCAAGTTTGTGAAACGTGTGATTGTGGTTTTCCTGTGATAAACAATAGGCTTGATGATTTAAATATTTAAAGACTCGTGGGACAAACATCATCACATAGGTACCTACCTCTTATATTAAAAGAAGCAATTTCAACCGTGCAGACTTCCTATCAATTACTAGAACTACTAGGACTCTTCTAGATAATTATTTATTTATCTTTCGTCTCGTCTTGATAATTTAATACAAATCATCTTAGTAATTATTTTAGCATATTATTTACTTTGTCTGGATAAATATTTTAGTAAATATTTTCCAGAATATTGTCCGAAAATTTCTGAATTTTATTCTCTTTGTCTCGGACGCATCTCGTAAGTAACATAATATGGTCTACAAAATATTATTTTTTATAATATTATTACCTTAGTTATTCGTTGTTTCAGAGTTTTTTGAAGTTCATGTTTAGTGATAGACAACATGTAAGAAATTCAGACGAAAACAACTGTATTGTACAGGCACAATGTACATTTAAATTTATTTATTTATTTATTATCATTAAATTTAAATTTATTTTTAAATATTTAATTAATAATATTATCTGTAATTTATCTGAATAAAATATTTTTATCTTTTAGAAAGATGAATTTGATTTGATTTTCTTTTATCTGTATCTTAAATAAAATTAAGTGAAATTATCTTTAACTTTATCCAGATAATTGTTTTGTTATCTGGTCCTAACGCTGAATTATCAACATTATCATTAATTTTATAAAATAAATTGAATAACTTAATCTAAAATATATCATATATATATATACTGTGAACAATAAAAAACTCAAAATATTATGATTATCTTTCAGTACAATATAAAACGCGTCAATGTATTAATATTATTATTGATATTATTATTATTAATAATCTATAAATATAAAAATGGAGCTAAAAAAATGTATAATAATTCATCAATTGAGAACGGCTGGTCCGATTTCGCTCAATTTTTTTTTTTAATTTTTCGTAATTTCCAGGAGATGATTTTACGAAAGAAAATTTTGGAAAAACTCAATCCCGGGAGGTGCTCAAACATGGATTTTGAGATTAACGATGGAAATATTTGTTTATAAATGGTTGCTATACCACTAATCTCTGTTTATTTGTAAGGTTGTCAATGGTTACATGTTTTATAACTATTATAATTAGTAAGAATACATTATCATATACATATTTTTGTAAATAAATTTATTGAAAATAACAAATCTTCGGCACGGGCAACCGTCGCGATGTTTTTTTACACCTAATTCTAATTTCACTCACTTACGCACGTCATTGTGGTCCGCAATCCACCGCAGGTGAATTGTCTACCTGATAATTTACTGCTCGCATATTGTCCGTGATCTGATGCAGTGGATTGCCCACCTAGGTGGTCTAAATGCATATAAATCACTCCAGGTTAATCTTAACTTAATATTTGGCTTGGGCAACGCTGGGCGGTACAGCTAGTATTATATAGATGCGTCACCTGATTATTTTGACTACCTACGTGGTTAATATAATATTTCGAAAACACCAACGGGATTATAATATTATTTACATATTTTATTGAAAAGAGTCCTACAGTCGTACTTGTGTCTAACGACCATAGAAAAAAAATATGAACTTTAATAAAATACACAAAACTTTTGATACCTAACGCACAATAATACATTTTTTAAGTGACTAGCAAGTATTTAGCAATAATATTATGTGCGTTTTGTGCAATAATAATATTGTTCACGTATTTTTTTACCTACCGCCTGTACACAATCGATTTGTTTCAAAACTAATCACACAAAACTGATTTCACATGCGTCAACATGGAGAAGTACGGTGAAGTAAGATAAGAAGTATTTAATAGAAATATCGAATTTTTTTAGTGTTTTTTTTTCTTATTTGTATACGCTCAATTTACTGTAAACAGCGAAATAAAAAACGATAAAAAAAAAGACAATATTGTTATATTATAAAATAAAATTATGGTTATCTAACTCCGACCAC
This sequence comes from Pentalonia nigronervosa, assembly GCA_014851325.1. Taxonomy (NCBI): domain Eukaryota; kingdom Metazoa; phylum Arthropoda; class Insecta; order Hemiptera; family Aphididae; genus Pentalonia; species Pentalonia nigronervosa. The sequence goes on from JACXSJ010001149.1 coordinate 54,832, forward strand.
CTGCATCAACGCTAAAATAGTAAACAATACAATATATTGTACTCATTTCTCAGAAAATGTTTTTTTTCATTTTCATACCTATACTACTCGCCTTGAGGACCGTAGAAGTGGAGACGCTTTTCCCACCGCAAAATTGGAAAACGGAAAAACGGTCGATGTCATTTTTAGTAATCACCTACGTAAAAATATATTATTTTGTACACGCAATAAACACGTCGTTTTTGGTAATTTTAACACGCCAAATAAATCCACCGAACGTACCCTAAAAACACCTCCGTCGGTGTGGAAATCGAGTCGGGAAATTCTCGGCGCCTAATTAAAACGACGAAAAATAATGTTGTAATAATGAGTAAAGCGTGTGAAAAACCGGGGCAAGCATCCAAATATTGCGTTGGCACGACATATGAAAGAAGCCGCGAGGACGAGACAAAAAATAGAACCATCGTATTCAGGGAACTCATTAATAATGATTATTCTCGTTATGTGTAACGCGTGAAGAGGAGGAAATGGCAAATTAATTTAATCTGAATTTTAGTGGTAGTCATGCGAGTGATTTAGGTCGTATACCGCTGCCGCGGCCTTTTCTTGTGCTTAAATACGAATACGGTTCCAAGGTGTAAAATATGGCTTAACTCGCACAGCTGCCAAAAAAATACGACGAAAGCCAAATAAAGAATTTTCGAATCAGACACGATCGATATGTGCATTACTTATGGTGTTATTGACAAACGAAAACATTGAAACCGTCTGATGATATTTACATAATAAATTGAGAGTTCAAAAGTGTGGTGAGAAGTATAAAACTGACGACTGATTCGTTTAACATTTTAGGTACAGCTCAGAAACGTAATTATAATAATTATTATGGTCTTTGGTATTCTTCAGGCTTCTTTGGTCTCTTCTTTAGTATTTTTTGTTTCAACCGACATAATTTTATCTATCCAAGTGTATAATAATAACACGATGCACAGTCAGTAATTTTTAAATATTTAAAATAGGATCAATAAGGTGAGTGTGCATTTATCTTCACTATGATTTAATTACTTAAGTAATTTCCAACTAAGTACACTTGTTTAAATACATTACATTTGTAATTAATTACAATTTTAAGTGTAAAAATGTATTTATTTATTTATTTATTTTTTTATATATTTTCTCTTGTTATATTGTCCAAGCCGTCCAGAATTCAAACTTTTATAATATATTATATTCATCAATCGACAACCGCACGAAATACTCGCCATTAGAATTACTGTATAAAAGAAAACTAACATATGTTTGCTTTTCGTTGTGTGTGTAAAAGTTTCGCGTTCGTTTTCCATTTTACTTTATGTTGTTCGTACATTTCACAAGTTTTCGATATAAAAAATAAATTTTTATAAAATAAAATAAAAAAAAACACGTTAGCTAGGTACAATAATGACAAAGTATATTATTTATAATACTCAATACATACACATAATATGTGTAAGTAAATAAACACTAATTATCGACAAATTAGTTCGTGAACTTCGATTCATTCAAGGACATAAAAATGTCAGCATATTATTCATCAGCTAAACAGACACGATCATATCAATATAACTTTTTTGTTGTCATCAGTATTATTACATATTTATACCCACACACACACGGAATGAGAAGGACTTGATAGCTATATCAGGTGTCACCTATAATATAATGAATCCGTGTCTGTGATCATCATATTATTATGATTCGACGTCATATTTTCAGGACACAACGTGAAACGAATTTTCCTGAAGTCTGTCAAGTTTCGAACATTATTGTAATGGTATTAAAATTACGTATCTATCATACTAACGTGATACGAATCACGTTACCAGTTGGATATCTGTCAGTATAATATATTGTGCGATTCAGATTCAACGATTCGTCTGAACGTACAGTTTTATCCTCGAATATTAAAACTTCGTGCAACGGTTTGGACCGCGTTCGTAGTACGTAGTCACCCAGGAGTATATAATACAAGGTGATTCTTTTCACAATCGTTATATCAAAAAGTGTACATTTTTAAAAAAAAAATTGTATTACATGGTTTCAAATAGTTATAAATCAACATATTTTGTAAATAAATTACCTATTTTTTCATATTTATCGTCTTTATAATTTTTATTTTTTTTTAAAATTTTTGAACGATAACGTACAGTTTTAATGTCATGTTTCAAAGCAGAATATTTTTCTGAGTATTTCGATACTAAAAATCGAATTTTGTAAGAGTAGTCAATGAGAGTTAAAAGTATATTTTAAAGTATAGTTGAACGACGAGTAGTGGACCAACATTTTTCGGAGTACCATTCCACTCTGCTCCGCTCATCTTACTTTAATACTCATAATTTATCTTCTGAAATTTGATTTTATGTATCGAATTAACCGATATAATAAGCGTTTTGCGTCAGACGAATCACTCTGTATATCATAATTAAACTCAACGATAAAATGTATTTATTTCAACGGTCGCCAATTGTCAATCGATAATCCGCAGGGCACAAACTCAAAGCGCAAAAAGCCATTACACTCGGCCGATGATTTTATAATATTTCCCGAGAAGTTCGCAGAACATTGATGTGTACATATTACACGGCTGTGCCGCGTTTCACGAGTGTCAACCAAATGTCGGACCAATGTCGGATTGTTCCGTTGAATTTTAAATGATTTACTGGCCGATTGATCGGCGGGACGCATTGAATTTATCGAAAACGGTATGCACGTGAAATGTTGTACTTTGATGTCCAGCTAATCGAGAAATATATAACTGACTTTTATGTAATCGCAATATACGTACATCAAACGAATTCGTTAATTGAAATCCACAATTGCCATCATCGGTGCGCGACCAGAAACTCTGCAGAAAGATTTGACCGTATAATTACCCGAAAAACGATTACGGGATTTTGGAATATTTACTAAAGTGTAGTCTATATCATATTGAAATTATTTCCGTTTGAAATGCAAAGCCCTAATAGTTATTGTTGCTGTATTACTGACTTCCCTGTTACTTTGCAATCGATAGCAATAATAATCATTAAGTATATTATAATAATATTGTTTATAGAGACAATAAATAAACTTTGACAGTAGATAATAATCATGAGATTACATTATTAACAACAAGACACCCAATAAAGTCGGACTACCCCTTCACGACAAGTGTCGATATGAATATTATATTAAACTTGTAGGTTGAACCTACTACAGCAACAATTTGTTACCAACGTAGTAGATATGGAAGGGTACACGATACGGTGTAGTGGAAGTGTGGGTTAAAAATTATAAACCAATATTACCAATGGTTAGGTTAGGTTGGTTAACCATTGCCTCATTAGAAGTCTAATATATTGTATATCTATTTTGATAAAGAATAATAATTACCTTCTATTCCGTAATTAAACAACAGAGTGTCTCCATAACAATTATCTATACGCGTGTTTGTTAAAGTGGTCCAAGGCTGACATTTTCATTGTGTTATTTTCAAAATTTCAAAAACAAGAATTTTTAAATTATTATTCTAAGATAACGATTCAAACTTAACAAGAGTTATTAGTATATGACACACACGATGTTCCATGCGCAGTGGTGCACATGTGGAATTATAATAATTTAATGTCACAGGATTTTTTTCCTTCATTTCACACCATACTATCAAAACAGTTATGAGACATGATTTATTATACTTCCGTTTCACATTGTTTCGTCGTTCAACGAACACCGCAGAAACGTGCAAGAAGGTTTTTTTGCCAGTTATCGACCACTGCTGATATCTGCAGCGGGCACGAATAGCGATACAAGACTATGGTAACACAATGGCACTACCTATACCGCGGTACGAAATCTTGATTTTTACAATTTTGTTTTTGGACCTCTGTTCTACCAAGTTGGCTGTTTTTGTGATAAAGATTATTGTACCAACACTCAGCAGTGTAGTTGCAGTTGGATGTACAATTTTCTAATTTTGTACGTCCGTCCGTTCGAGGTATTCGCCATTTCATCGTTTTGGCGAAACAATAAGTCCAAATCCGCGTATTTTTCGAACTCTCCGTTCAAAATTCGACCGTAATGATAATAATGACAATATTAATATAAGAGTATACGCTTTCGGTTAACCACGGCGCACGCTTGTCCGTCTAATCCGCCGCTGATGATTATCGATTCACGCGCATATCCGTTAAAATTGGCTGGTCGGTTTGACCTCGATAATCGCGGAGCGCCTTTGTCGAATTCGCCAGATAGAGAGATAGATAGATAGAGAGAGAGAAGAGAGAGAAAGAGTCAAACAGATAGAGAGAGGCAAACAGATAGAGAGAGACAAATAGATAGGGAGAGACAAACAAATAGAGAGAGAGAGAGAGAGAGAGAAGTTTTATATAATGTGTATATATACACACAGCGAGAGAGTAGCCGGTAAACGACGGAAGAAATAAAAGCTACTCCTAATAAACCCTATTAAATAATTGTATTTGATGCCAAAAGATATTATATATGTTATTATCAAAGTTTCCCTCCTCAAAACGAAATCACTAATATAATAATACAATATATTATACAATATTATTGTGACGTAGTCGTCGTATGACGGAGACATTATATATTATTATTATACTTGGACACCGTTCAATTTTATTTTTATTATCGTTTTCACGGTGTTTAAAATATAACTTCCCGAAACGCCGATATCATAACTTTTGTGATATCGTTTTGCTAATAATAAAATTGTGTACCACGTCCCAGTCACCCTAAACAAAAAAAAAAGGTCGAGGTACAGTCTGCAAGTTGCAAGATGTTTTGCAAGACTAGCTCAATCAAAATCGTTTTTTGATAAGTATCATATTGTTTATGATAAAATTGTTTATTTATTTTTTTTTCGGAAAATTGATCTCTACTTAAAACTTAGGATTTTTCGTTGTTGTGTGTGTACAACACTGCTGCGACAGCGCAGGTAATTGTTTAGATTGTATCATTTCATGTTTTCTGCGAGTCTTGTATCTCGTTGTATTCATTTCGTGAAAATAATAATACAAACTTTGACGAAATCAGATCATATTATTCACGGTACAACAATAGCCAGAGCGCCGAGTCTAACAAAGTTCATAAAAAAAAATTAAGCCCGATAGAACGACCAAACTCGAGACGAATTTATAATCCACATAATTTAACATTGCTAGATAACAGATGTATCAATTATGCAACGTTGACTCTTCAATGTTCTATTTATAATATTATATTACACGAGCAAATGTGGTGGTTAACAGCTAGTAAAAAAATGAATTTTTTAAACTTAACTATAATTAATTTTTGAATAAGTTCATAGCGTTTACCTCAAAATTATTCATCGTAATAACTAATGATGGGTTAGGATATTTGTTTGCAGCTGCTTAAATAGTTTTTTCTTTTAGTCGTGAACATCCCAGAACAAATTTTAAATCCGTTTTGAAAAACGAAGAATAGATAAGTTGTGGGTACTTTTATAATTTTGTATTTCTGGCAAAAAATTTATTTTGCATCGACAATTTTTTTAGATTTTAAATATCAAATAACATTAAAAAATATATTATATTTTTCTTACTATTATAGATTTACAATAATATGCTCGTTCATATTATACGAATGTGTCATACATGTATTATACACCCACTTGTAGGTAATATCCACTTAGGGTATTATTGTTGAAATCACATATCTCACGAACGTGTGAATATGAAACTTGAATAGTTACTATTGATAATCTTTTAAAAAAAGTACTTTGAATGAATAATGAAATAATACAAATTAAAAATACGCTTTTTATTATATCATATTAAATTGATTCAACAGCATGCCTTGACTATTTTTTTTGTGAATATTTGTTCAAAAAAATTTTTTTAATACTTTTTAAAGTCATCAAAATTGTCATGATAACGTAAAAATAAGTTTAAATTATGTTTAAAAATAAATTATTAATATTTCTTAAAATAATAATCAATATGAAACAAACGTGCATGAAAATTATTTTTATAAAATCGAATATCGCAAAATCACTTTGTAATGACTAAAGAATAATTAATTAACTTAATTTCATTCAACCAAGTTAAGTTAGTATTGTCCTCCATATTAACTTCGTTCTTTCAGACTTTGGTAAATATGTTGTCTGTTAACTACTTATTAACTTGTATAACTTAACTTTCTGAACGTTGATTTAACTTAACTAACTAAAGTCAATTTTTTTCATTAACTCACTCATTTTTAGATTATAAGATAAACGAGTGTTGTATAATTCATGGTTGCGGTGTTATGAACAGTAGTGGTAAGGGAGAATAGAGATTTCAGTTATCCTTGTTTATAAAATATAACAAACATATTACAAGTCTGTTGTTTTTATCCTCCCTTGTTCTCGATATAAATATACACAAACTATACATCATCATTAATGTCATTCCCAGTATGACATTTGTGTAGGTTTTCATGTAAAATCATTTTCGTTTTGTTTTGCACCATACATCAGCTAAATTTGATAATAAATAGAAAAAAATATTTCACAGTCGATATAAAAAAAATATCGGAACTTTCAAATATAATATTATAACAGTATAAAGTCTCTTTGACAGCTGTATCACACTAAACCTATTTAAATTCCTTTATATTTTTAAAACTTAAAATAATTTATGGAATCGAAATTAAATTTGAATCAGCTGAAAAATCTATAATACACAGCGCATATCTATATGTTTACAGAATATATTTTTTTACGTTTTTAAACGTTTTCAAAATATGACTTTAAAACAGTTTAAAATAAGCAATTATATTTTTCTTTATATGATTTCAAAACACACCATAAAAATGTTATAGTATAACAATATAATTATATAATTGGGAACTAAATTATTAATGATGTTTTGTATCATATGTGGTGATAATGATAATACTGATCTATCTATCACGCATTTTTATAACATTATATTCAGTGTTGTGCAAAAATAACTTTAAAACTATCTAGATAAAAAAACAGTCATTATCTGTTTTTATGTAAAACTTTATACATTAAATTATAATATGTACATCTTATATTTATAAACGTTTTGATTAGATAATTTATTTTATTATATAAAAATACAATATAGGTTAAATTAAAAAATCATGTAGATGAGATAAAAAGATAAGCATTTTTATTTAGACAGTACTGATTAAATATTGTATTTTATTAAATTTTAGGGCAATTGAAAAAAAAAATTAAATCAATTTCAATGTCTGAGTATATTGTATTAACGGAGTGAAGAATAACAGCAATCGGTATTTAAAAGACGTACGTAAAGTTGAAGTGGATGTGTAAAACCTGGTAGGTGGGTATAATATGAGACGATAATGATTCCGAGGACGACTTAAGTCTGCTGTCTACTAATATTTGCATTTCGTGTGTTACAATTCCATACGGTTTATGAAACGCGTAGTTGTTTATAGTCTTTTTTTGGAAATTTATTCGGCAAGTTATCTCATTTCACACGAGAAAACTCACGAAATAAATTCAACTTCTGAAATATGTTCAGTAGGGATTTTTCAGTAACCCGTGCGGCCATGCATTAAACATAATATTCAGTTCGATGAGATAACATAATATTATAATTCCGACAGGTTGGATAATGGTATTGTGATGCGAATATGAGTATAAGCGATGAATAAATATTATCAGAATTATTGTTATTCTTATGTATCGTATTATCCGAAAATAATATTATAATAGTTAATGGGTAAGACCATTGATTATGAATACTATTTATCTCGTTTTTTCTTCAATGTTAATACCAATTTTATTTTCATATTACCATAATAATATTGTCTTACACAATATATAATTTATAAGCAGATAATAGGTATATTTCGCTGCGAAAAATACCATATGATCTGCGACAGGAGTTCCCAAACTTTTTACGGTGCGACCCATTTCGTAAAAAAATTAAACCAAGCAGGCGACTCACGACGACAGAACTCTGATTTTGTTCACTTTTTTAATATTATAATATCAATTATTTAATGTTTGCATATTATTTCACACGATGTATACGTATAGGTACGCATATTTTGATGCGTAAAATATTGTCCACGTCACGGGGGTTCTCAAAATTTTTACAGTATGACTCTTTCTTTTTTTTAATATATTTTTTTTTTTTTTTTTTTTTGGTTTCTTTGTTGATGGCTATCTTAGAGATTACTAAGTCTGTGTTGGTTTCGTGGTTAAGTTAGGTGGTAATCGTCAAAGGATCAATGATAAAACTAAATTCGGACATCGTCAAAAAGTAATAAATATACAATATAATTACCTACACGAAAAACAATGTATCACACTCGTATCGATGTTATACATAGGTAGAAAACAAATCTTTTCTTTTTTCTAATAGTTATCAAATATTAAATAATATATTAAAATATATAATTCAAAACTTAACACGTCCCACTTTTGGGAACTTCTGGTCAATGATCATATATTATTATAATACGCTTTTGTTAGAGCTTATTCTAAAGAAGAAATGCATTCAACTTCAGCTAAATGACCAAGTTCAACACTGTATAATATAAACCCGAGTATATAGCACCAAATACCTAATACGATTAATATACCACTTACGATATTATCTTAGAAAATATAAAACATTTTTTTTTGTTTTTAATTTAAAGGAGTATTTTTTTTTTGCATAAAAAAAATATACTATTTTCTTTTCATTTTCTATTGAAATTAATTTCGCAGTCTTATACTTGTTTTTTTGTGTTGCAACCTCCGTTTTTAATTTTATGTTTCGAAATTACATTTTGTTTTTGCAAAAACCTGACCCAATATTGAATCGAAAACTCTCAACTAAGCTTAAATCGATATTTTATGATAAAAATAAATATCTGTTTGTAAATTTATCATTTGGTCATAATGACCAGAATTTATTTAAAACAAACTTTATGAAAATAAAATAAGCAAATCAGTTTACTCTTGGACAAAGGAAATACAAAATATTATATTACGAAAGGTTTCCGTTCATAATATAAAAAATACTCTGTGTGCTACAAAAAAAAATTGCATTGAAATTTCGATAGTTTTGTAAAAATTTGATGTTCTTTTATTAGTACTGAATGAAACAATTTCATGCTTAATCTTCGTCGGAACCAGTTAAAATATTGGTAATAATAAGAACAAAGATTATAATTATTGTATACAAACTGAAATCAATCAAATACAACCGCAATCATTAAATTAATTAAACGCGTAGTTAAATTCAAGAGATGTAAGTTTGGTAAATTTACTAATTTTATCATTACAAGTAAAATTGTTTTTATTTAAAAAATTATTTACGTGATATTCTTTGATTATTTAACGCTAAAAATTGTGTGTGTCGATCAGACTGGATCACATAATCAAACTCGATCAGAATTACACTGGATATTTAAATATTTTATACTTGTTATTAATAAAAAGTAAAAACATTTGCATTATTTATTTAGTAAGCGTACATTGCATATAAAACCAGTTGGGTAAAACTTATTTTATTTTCAATATAATATTTTTATCGTGTGTTAATAGTTTGTGTATATTACCAAAGAGGCCAATATTTAAAAAAACATCAAACGCAAAGACTGAGAAATGACGTAATAAATAAAACTAAGACTAAATTTGATTTTATTGATCTTTTTTATTTTGGTAAATGACTTTGATTTAATTAATTAACGATTTAATTTATTGGTACATTTTTGGTATATTTTATATTCATACAAAAGAAAAATATATACCTATAATAATTTATAATACACTAGATAGGTACTATAATACCCTTCTAAAAACATATATAATAAAAATAAACAATACCATAGTAGTCGATATACGTTTATAAAAAAAGATAGACTGATATTCTGTGAGAATGTCGTCTTTACAGCTACAAAACTAAAAGTATCAAAATTAACTGAACTTATAGAATTTACAGTAATTTTAAATATTATTTATTAAATTTACTACAACTGCCCGCGGTATACGATATACCACGACGTATAATATAGAAATAAATTTAAATATGTGACACGAAATTATTAATAATAATATGACTATATTATTATTCATTTGTTTAGAGGGACTTGGAGTACACGCCAACCAGCCAGTATGAATTTGTTTGTGGTTTCCGAATAAAGTGGTCCTCGTCTTGTTATTAATTCATTCTTAGGTTTACAGAGGAATTATCTGGGAAAACTACTGCTCTGCCGTGTTATCTTAGGAAGAAGATTTAATTGTTGGTCGAACAACTTAACCGTCAACTCTATGTTATTATTGCAATGTTTAACAATAATATAAGTCGTTGTACGAGACCTTTTACCGTGCTTATTATAATGTTTTTAGTGAGTTTTGAAACGAAGCGCCGCTCACGACGAGCGAACGAACGAATTCCGCGTACATAAAACGCCCACTAAAATAATAATTATAATAATAATATACGAAAAGAAATGTCACCGCGTTGCGTTATTTTTACTCTGCCGATTTCACACGGTTCGCATGGTATGAGTACTATTCTCGACGGCGCATCCGTAATAATATTATTTTTGCGAGCCACGCCGAACGTTTTAAACGCGAATCGGCCAAAAAAATATAGTAATATTGTGTATATATATATATATTTCATAAGAATATAGTAATGTCGAGTGTACTCCGTCGGCAAATAAAAATATCAAATGCATTGTATTTTTTTTTTTGGGTACATACGACATTGCTTTAGAGCTTTTAACAATACAATAAGGTACACGCGTCACATCTTATCTTAATTATATTTAAATATTATTATAAACGTGTTTTGTGTATTTTATCTTCCACGTAACACAGTCGAATCTCTAGAGGACAAAAATTGATTTCGACTTTAAAATAATTTTGGAGTAAAATATATCGCAAATATAATTAATAAACACTTTAAGGTGCGAGAAACGAATTCGAGTTACGAAGGGTTTCGAGTTATCGCGACTGGACTGTATGATTTCCGCATATGGCGATCAAAATATATATATATATATATATTTGCATTAATTAAATACTGAAAACCAGAGCTTGCAAAACGTTATAACATTATGATTATAATGTTTTATATGACAAAAAAAAAAAAACGATCACAATTTGTAAACAGAAATAAAATGGAAAACTGTAAACAAAAACAATTAAATAACAAAAACCAAACATAACGCAAAAATTAAAATATAGAATATCATTAAACAAAAATTAACACAAAACTAAATAATTTAAAATTAATTTACTTAAAGGTTATAAAATTAGTTTCGAAGAAATATTTATTTCGTGTGATTCGTTTGGGTTTTTTGTAATCAATCCAAGAATGTATCATATTCCGTATCTGGGCCATTCACCGCGTTAGATATTTTTTTAACGAAAAACTATAAACTCAAAAATTGTATAATGTTTAGTTTGTAAATAACGTAAAACAAATTGCAATAGAGGGACGATGACTCTTAGGTCACGGGGTAAAACCTTAGAGGGTGGGCGGGGGTGATGAGCGGAGTGATCAGGAAGCAGAACGTTATGTTATAACAAGATTAATTGAAAAAGTTATAAATTAATAATATACTATTTGATAACAAACTATATGGTACTACTACTAACTACTATGATTAATACGAGAAAAGCTATAAACAAGACTCATTACTCTTCGATAGACTATTTGACTAAAAACACGGTTCATATTAATGATTGGTCATCTTCTCGATACTTCGTTCTATCGGTGTGAAATAGTAATAGGAATCCTGTGATCGGGTTATTCCCGGGATTCGAAATCATTATTATTTGGGACATTGGACGTGCGGAATCAATCGAATCAACAGAAACTGAACCATTGAAAAAATTAATACTTCATTCATACTTAGTCTCTTCTCACTAAACACGTTAACAAATACAGTGCCATCAAAACAAGCTGGCGGCAACGGAGTTCACGATTAATGCACATTGATCGGAAAACTATTTTTAAAAATCGATTTCGAACACGTTCGATTTGAATCTTATCAATTACCACACACTGTATTTGGTAACCATATACTAGGTATCTACTAAATCGATAACACTTGTAACGGTAAAAATTAAACCGAAATGTTCGATTTTCGTGCCACTATCAACGAATATAAAGCAAATCAATATTTTACCGGATGCATTCAAATAAATATGAGTATGTGTGTGACGACTAGTGATGTGCAAATTCTCTGAAACTTAAGTATGGGAAATTCCTTGGAATATTCTCGAGACCAGGAATATATCGGAAATATTGTAATTGTTTGATTAAACTTATAATCGTAAATGACAAAAAATACACAACATTTTTTACCTTAAAATATCACGGGAGGTAGGAGAATTGGATAATTCCAAAAACGTATTTATTTTGTATCGTAATATACAAAAATACAGAAATCTAATTCAAGCCATATACTTAAATATCAATCGTCAGTAAAAGATGAAATTTTAAATAATTACTTTATTATAATAATTTTTTAAACTGCACTATCACGCTCTACTCATAGGTACTTGTAATGTTAGCTGTTTTTTCGAAAGAATTTTCCTCTAGAAGTTGAGAAATATTTCGGGAATATTTTTAGTTGCCATGAAAACATTCCTCAGAGAATATTCCTAGTGGCATATCACTTACATACGACCTGTGTGCAACCTATAATATTATCGCATATTGATATCACTTATGCTCGCAAGCAGTCTACATTTATTTTTATTTTTTAAACGTGCAAGGCCCAATTACATAAATTAATTAATATAAAAATAACAATCGTTCGTGAAAAACAAAAAAACAACGAAAGTCAAAAAAATACAATGTTTAACAACGAAGATATTTATATCTACGAATTTACAAGTATAAAATTATATTATATTTTAAATGAGTTAAAGTTTGGTGAAATGAATAAATCGATTTTTAGATCGTTAATTTCGTTAATTTTTTCATGATTCTAATGTGTATGTGTGTGTGTGGGGGGGGAGGGATTGTTTGCATAATATTAGTAACTTCCGTGTTAAGATAAAATGTATTACTAGATCTAGTATTACGATCAGGAGTATGGAAAGAAAAACGACTTAAAAATTCAGAAGTGTCAATATTTCAAGTAAAGAGCTATATATATTCGAAAAGTATATATCTGAACACAATCGTCGTTGTTCTAGTTAAAAGTTAATAAAAGTGAGGCCTACGAAGAATACGGTTCTCTGGGTATGTGTAACGCTCAGAACTGCAACACGCACACTACTACGTTTGATCAATAAGACACACACAGTACAAATACGAAGTGACGGGCAAATAAGTGATTTTCATGCGTCAAAACGCAACCAATCACATGCCTGAGTAACGTACGACAGAATAGTATAAATATAGGGACACTTTGCTATAATTGTCAGTCTTCCATCATCTTTACAATCGTCGACACGGTTACAACACTTCCAACATTGACGATCGAAGAACAGAAAACCATCACTAGCTGCCAACGCAGACCACACCGACGTTCCGAAGCCACTGCCGCGACACCCAGCTCCATGTGCTGGCGAGCGTAACGTGACAGATTGCACCGAAACTTCCGACCCAGCTCACCGAGTATTCCATGGCAAATATCACTGCAACTGCGATATATCGATATTAAAATAATGAATTTCCAAATTCAAAGAAGAAATAATTTGTTACACTTATATCGTAATTTTTTTTTTTTTTAAATAAATAAAATAGTTTCCATAATAAACGCACTTACTGTAACTGTATTGTTAATATTATAAACTTTATCCATATGTATTCGTAATTTTAAAGTGTTACCGGATGTTTTGTATACATTCTTACATTTTTTACATTTAGCTTCATTATTATTAATTTTGTCAGAATGTTTCCAAACGAGACCAATTTTCCCTACGTTTAAGAAATATCAGTAGTGTCGGTTAAAATAAAAAAGAAAACATTGTATATGAAATAACTTAAAAGTTAAAAACATGAATTCACTCGACGACTGACGAGAACAAGAGAACGAGGGAGATTTTAGGAGTCAAAACTGTTATTAATAATTATAGCCAATACTCAATTGCAGTATGTTCAAAAGTTAGTATCAAAATACATCGATGCACGGGCACACGGCTGAAATCGATTGGAAAACCCTGTAGTTATATACGTATATATCTTTTAATATAAAATTCAGTCTATATAGTACAGTGTTACACTCTTGTGCCTTGTGGTTTGTCACTCGTTGACCTTGACTGTCGTCCAAAAAATAATAAGGATCCAGCCATTCAGACCAAAAGACGACAACGCCAAATATTATTGTCAACATACATTTCCAAAAATTATAATACACAACTTTTTTTGTTATTGGTGAAACACCGACCAACTCAATAATACAGTGTCTTATAGTATACCTAGGTTTCAAGCATTTCCTAACTATAATATCGTTCAAATATTAATATTGTAACGATTTATGGTGTGCACATGTCGATACATTATCGAAGTGGCAAATCGATATAAAAATATTGATATATCAATCCATGACTATCGATATATATATATATATCGTTGCTATCCCTAGGTTCGACCATATATCAATCCGCGGATAACCCCGAGACGCCGTCGGAACAAGCACAAGGCGCTTGTACCACCGCCCTGCCGCTCACCCAAGGCGAACGACCCGCCAACTCTATCAGCGACCTAGCCACTTGTCACGTGCCACTGAGTCGGTGACGCACACATAGGTACGCTTCGTTAGACCCAGAGTAGAGATCTGCACGTGCCGACGTCCGGTACCAGGTTTCATGCACACCAACGCCCCGCACCGGAATCGGTCGCCACACCGTTCGCCTGCGCGGAAAGCGGATCAGTCGACGCGGCAACTACACCGACGACGCTCAACATACCGCTCGACCGGAGTCTCGGCAACAGACCCAGGCGTTTCCGTTTCCGAAACGACATTAATCCTCCGGCCGCTCATTTAAGCCGTGCCTTGCCCGAGTCCGCCGCTGACCGATTGGAAACGGTTCGTGAATCGGCCGGACACCCCGGGCTTCACCGACTGTACCCGGCCGGGCTTAATTAAGCGACCCGGTTCGGTTTACTTTTAATCCCTAATACTGTACACATAGTTATAATAATGAGGAATGAAATAATAATATAAGCCAAACGTGATACCATAACCACTATGTCATTATTTAATGCGATCGATTGGCCAACGCGACCCGGTTAACCGTATCATATGGGACATTTAAATGAGAGAAACCGTAAAGAAATTTTGTTGAATTTTTTCCAGTTTGCATTCAAGACCTGATTGGTAAGGAAGCCGTATTATTGGGCCGTAGACACAGGTCGAACGCATTTTAATTGGGCAAAAGGTCGGAGAAAACAGCAAGTAGGTCCATGTTGGAATTCGCGAGAAACCCGAAACGGAAAGATTTTCTGGGAGTCTGGAGAGCTATTCCAATTTCCTCAAAGATACCAGAGCTACGTTTATATATTATTAATAATATTATACGACCGCGTCCCGTGCAATTTGATTTTGGCCGAATTTACATTTTGACCGGAACTCGGAATCTCGGCTAAATGATTAATGATCCAAAGTGTTTTCAAGTACCATCATCAGCGTGTTATTAACCGAATTATTTAAGCCGAACAGATTCCAGGTCAAAATATTTCCACCTTGTTTACTGTTGCGCGCGACATTACCGTCGTTCGACGGTGATGAATATTGTAACGAAATTCTGAAAACGTTATTTTTATCTTTATATTCGGTACCTGACAAAATATGCTTTAGCAGTCTTATGGAATACGTAAAACTGTATTCAAGCGCTTTAAAACGCTTTATGTATTCTTTTTTTCCATTTAGAATCGTAATAATAATAATAATAATACGTCTATAGAACCTCCGCCGCCGTCTACGAAAGTACTATTCGAGCGAATAGCTTTCCACTTGAAAAATATAAACATTATGTACGCGGCAGTACACGGTTTGCATCGGTAAATATAACATACAATTATTATAATATTTATAAGGTTATAATAAATGTATGTCGTTATTGTTGAATCGATAAAAAAACATTGTTTAAATTTTCAAATATGTGCTCATACATAATAATAATAATACGTAGAAAAAGGTTTTGTTATTGGATATCAAAATTTATGTGCCGTAAATTGTTCACTATTTTATTTCACATTGTTGTGCTGAACTCGGAAGTAGTTTATTCTCGTTAGTGGACGTCTGTGTGCATAAAATATTTTATAGATTATTTAAAAAATAATAATAATAATAATAAACGAGACCGTCTCCGTGTGTACCTATACGTTCTTGTGATTTTCCTGTGCTCGTTTAAGACTTAAAATTACATCGAAACTTCGAAAGGGTTTTGCGATATTATCATACGGCCGCATAAAATATTATATTATTATTACGAAAACGGTGAAATATAACGTCTCTCCGTTTCTTCCATTGGCGTGTACTAAATTCCCAAGCTCGTTCGGCCTTTTTTTCAATATTTAAATAAACAGACAATCACGATATATTTTGATATTTATTTAGTGGCGTACAGGTGTCCAACTGATTTCACTTATGCCTTTACTCCTCCAAAAAAAAAGAGCATAAAACGATTTGATATTTTTGTAAAGATTTCAATAATATATTGAAAGATATTCTCTTTATTATTGTTATTTTTTTTTTTTTTTTTAATGTGTTCTCTGAACATGTATCCAAATCGTCATCATCATTGATTTTATCGTTTCGTTTTAAACCATAAACGTTTGTGTATAGTTAATGATAATGGAAACCCAAAGCTATTATCGTTCTTTTTTATTATTTTGTACGCAATCTAAAATTGTCATTAAATTACAAAAAATGGAACTACTTTAACAATATTATTCATATTTATTTTTATGTAACATCTTACTGAGATTATATTAAACGTGAAATGTACTAATGTAAGTAATAAGAAATAATACTAATGGTAAAAAATATTTAGCGAAATACCTATTTATCGTGCAAAAAAAGCACAAAAGTTTGCGAGTAGACGTAAAATTTAGGGTTGGTTGGGGTAAATAATGACTAACGAAATATATTATTTTTCGGGTATTATTATTAGGAAAATATATATTATAATTCCAACTGCACTTTAAGCATGATTTCAAGACGCTATTCAAACTGTATATTAGAATACGATGATTACTTTACTTATAAATAAGACGCGTGCTTATTCTATAAGAAAATTATATAAAAATAAAAAATAAATAAAAACATACAAAAAAAAAAATATAGCCGATCGTTAACACTTAAAGCGAAAAACAATATTTTCTTGTAATATCGTTAATACAATCAAAACAAAAACATAAGCAAACAATTTAATTTACTTTTTTTCAGCAACTATGTGTATATAAAATAAATTATTTTTCAGCCTACCGCCACTTGAACGTAGCAACATTATTGGTAGGAATAAAACTCGTTGGAAAATTCACTCACCTGTAACATAACAAAAAAAAAACATCAGATATTATTATAATGTTATTAAGTTTTATATATAATATAATGGTAATTAGTAAACGAAAAATCGTTAAACAAAAATAATTTTCAAATTAATTACATTTCTATTTATCCGCAAATATTGTTCAGAGAATTATTAGCTCTTAAAACTTTTGTTTTATCCGTAATACTGTTGCACAGAAAGTCGTACAATTTATACATATAGATTCAAGCAAAACTTTTCGGTGTACAATATTATAATTTTTGTTTTATTTTTCGGTCCAAATGTTGTCAGATTAACTCGTTTTCAAAATGACAGTTGGAAAACAATTTCCATTTTAGTTTGTAATACTACCATAATGATCGATGTTACGGGGCATAAATAATTGTTTTGTTCGTATATTTATTTCATATACATCATCAGCAGCGCCGCACGGTATGGCCGTTTCAATAAGGGGCAGTTCAATAATGTGTAAATACTCGAAATTAAAATCGATTGTTCTCGCACAAAATAAAATAAATCAAAGACCCAGAAGTGAACCACGATTAAATGTTAGGTGGGTCGCAAAAAGTATTGATTTATAAATTAATTTTGACTAGGTATATGGTAATAGTCGCTATGCATTGAAAATAAAGGGAGAACAAAGTTTAAAAAAAAATATTTTATAACAGTTAGTTGTAAGGAAGAATATACTAATATAAGTCACTTTTTGGTAACTTCTATGAATAAATTCAGTCACTTGATTACTTTTTTAAATAACTTATACCACTTCAAATCCTGATGATACCTTTTCCTTAGTACATTAATGTTTACCAATAATAACAATTAATATTAAAAAATAAACCATTCAATTTTTAGATTTAGTGAAGAGTGGGTGGGTAGAATTACGTCTTGCCACATCTGAAAAATATGTCTCGGGCGTCACTGAGATTAGGTACTATGAAATAATATAAAATATGTAAAAAATGTATAAATACGAGTTGTATATGGTACAATATTTTCCGTGTATAAATACAGTTTAGTGTTTATGTGATTACCTATCGAATTGTTTTATCATTACCCACGACGATAGTACCAGTGACGTGTCACCACAACTTTTCCATACTAAGAGTTTCTATTGCAATCAACAATGAAACGACAACGGAAAAAAAGATAATAATAATAATAATAATATAGTATAGCGTTATGGTTGTTCAAAATTTAAACATTTTCAAAACGCTTCATACGGTAAACAGTTTGAGAACCTCTGAAATAAATCATAGTTTTATAACTCTATACTGCTATGATTTATTTTTGTCGGAAATAATAACAAAAATTCTCCTCAACATGTACACACAACGCGATAACTGTTGAAAATAAACAGTTACCATTAGAACGTCAATTATTAAATACATTTAATTGAAATAAATATATATAATTATACCATATTATCATTAATATTAATCAACAATTATTTTCTAAATCGATTGCTGATGTGATGGATTGCAAAGTCCATCAAACGGGTAATCTTCATTGGTTATCGGTGGTTTAAAACTCATAAGAAAATTAACAATGATAGCTCGAACACTGCCTATAATTACACCGAAGGAAAGCTGCACTGGTTCGTCCAATATTGTATCTATCTATGTATAAAAATACAAGATTTCGATGTCCATTTTTTTTTTTTTTTTTTTTTTGATAATATTCGGACCATTATTTGGTCAAGGGTGTTCAAACGGAATAAACCGGATATAACCTAAATTTCCTCGCGTACGCCTTAACTGTTAAAAATAAATTCTCGAAACGGTAAACGTTTTTGTAAATCGATTAGATACATGCGGTCCATCACGGATAATTCTCGTGATTTATTGCCGATTTAATAATTATGAAAATAGTAATAATATTAAGAGGATGTCAGCGCACTGTTTGTTTTTTTTTTTTTGTCTGGCTCCAAACCTGGCCCACGCGTAACATAGACTAAACGCATTTACTACGCAGAATCATTTTTTTTATTTTATGATTTTGAGTGATGTCGACTAAAACACTCATTATAAAAATGATAGAGAATAATTTTTTTGAAATTATGACATATCAATTTGTCCAAATATTGTCTCAAAACAATTTAGACATAATTTAAATGTACCTACTTTTTTTTTTTTTTTAATTCTGAAAGTCAAATAATAATAAAATATAAAACCAATATGTCTTACCCTCAAAAATACTATCCTTTATAAATTTTATACTAGTTGATTTTACTCCGAGATTACTCAAATATCAAAAAAAAAAAAAAAAACGATTTTAGATAAAAGGGTTTCATCTATGTAGGGTAAGTCTGAGAAAGAAAACAAATATTGGGCTAACATCCTCTGAATTCAAATTTTCAAGCGCTATGCAAATAATCAAAGAGAAGTGGCGTACAATTGAACATTTGAAACGCTGTCATGAATGTTGTTAAATTTTGAAAATTTAATTAAAAATTTCAAAAAATGTAATTTAAAAATGTTATTTATAACTACAACAAGCTTATAAACTTAATCTCAATAGTCATTACTACATATTTTAGTACTAAGTCGATACAATAATTACAGAGTTGCTCTTTCATCGAAACAAAATAATAAATATAAGTTTTTTGTCATGAAATTGTTTCTAGAAATTTCAAATTTCGAGTAGTCTGGGATTTTGGAAATAAAAATATCTAATGTAAATGTTCAACTGATATCACTAGCTATTGTAAAAATGTTTTTGATAATACGTTGGACCATTATCCAGTCAACATTTTTTCACGAAATGTTGGTAGGTTTTTATTTAAAGGATTTCGGTTTTATGCGAACATCTTATCAAACAAAACAATTACTAAAACATTTTGCACACAATTGGCGCTGAATAAAACCCTCATCAAATTTAGTTATCAAAAACAAGTAAATCTATTCAATTAATATGACATAATATAATATATGTTGTTTATTTTCTCGTAAATAATACATTCCGTCTCAGACTTATCAAATCGTACGTGTATCATGCTTATACATATTTTGGTTGACATGACGATTTTAGTGTAAAAAATCGATTTTGCGAGATTAGATTGATATTATTATTTTGTATTTGATTATCACATAATAAATGAAAATAAAAAAATGAAATATAAACGCAATGGCCAATACCATTGACTTAACAAGCGAAAATGAACAATAATATAATATTATGATAAGGGCCTGGAAGTGAATGACATTATCATATTATATTTTAACAGACAATATGTATCATGCGAATCTGAATAAAATAATTTTGTTTGGAATTTCTCGACATTTCATTGCCATTTGTTTGTTATTTCAGTTCGTCGTCTATATCTGTTTTCTACTAGTCAAGGGAAGAATCGCAGGCTTATGAAATTCCATGTCAATATAATTATACTTAGATACTATATAAAAATAAAAGTTTCGTCTTTTGAACTTTAGTCACATAGATACTGGCATATAGTAGTTACTGATTATTATAAGGTGTTTAATAATCTCTTATTATTTTTTTTTTTTGTATAATATAATATGTGTATGGTTGTTAATATTGCAAAATTATTAATTATACAATGGTTGTGAATATGATCGATAATTAAAATATATGCCTTAACGTTAAATGGTAAAATATTATATTATTTATCAATTATTAATTATAAATAGTTGTGACTTTTTGTCTTATGTAAAAACTTATTACAATTAAATTAAAAATAACTACACGTAAAAAATATTTAGTGTAAAATTGCGAAAATAACATAAACAATAAATAACAAAAAATTTAAAATCAATAAATGTAGGAAAACGCTTATAAACTCGAATTTCAACTAAAAAAAAAAACTAAACAACTTTTTAATAATAGATAAAAATGCGCATTTATTACCAATATAAATTTATTTTTATTTTCTATATTAGCATAAAAAAATATCAAAATATGTAAATGGCAATACAAGTACAAATTTTTGAATACAATTATGAAGGTTAAACATACTTTCACTTTAAAAATATCAAGGAACATATTTGATGAGAAATTAATATTATGAAAAAATATACAATTTTCAACTTTTCAATAATGTTTACGAGAATTTACGTCACTTTATATATTTATATATATATATATATATATATATTATAATATCATTGGCATTTAGTGCTACACATTTTTAAAACTGGCGAGTAAATGAATAATTAAATGTAAATTAGTAAAACGCCTAAAACGGCACACGTTTTATATATTATACATAACACATTTAAAACAAATTGCAACAAGATATTAAATAATTATAAATTAAAAAAGATAATATAACGCGCTTATATACGCTATCGTGGTCAATCTCAATTTTCCAAACTTTACAAGAGGAGCAAAAAACTGTTTCGTGGCTTGGAATTTTGAATATTAGTAGCCCAAAACTTACGAGAATGGCATCGATATTATAATATTTACACTTTAGATAGGCCATTATTATAGCTGACATTTTACATAATAACGAATGTTTTTGGACTGGACTTATGGAATTTTGATTTTTTACAGTAATCATTTTAATTATTATGTATTTTTCGTATTTTGTTATATAGTGTACTTAAGCCTTCAAAGGCGTTTAAATAAATAAATAATGTCGTTTTAACCTCAAAACTAATCGCGGGTCTTAAAATTACGAATTGATTTATGTATAATTCGTGAAATCGATTTTTTTAAGACTGGCCAGTGATGGTTCTAAATCGATAATAGTAATATATAATTTATAGTATTGTTGAGAATACGTACTCTTTACAGTGGGATTATTTTTTTGTTAAACTTTAAATAAAACTATTAGATCTAAAAAACGATCAAAGTTTTTGACAAAGCTTCGGACTAGCTAAAAATCTACGAATTTTCGTTTCGTGCATATTTTTTAACACGATACTACAATCAAAATCATTCGCGTTCCATGGTGGGAAAATAATTGTTGTCAAAACTTCAAAATGGTTTGAATGCCAATATTCGACGTTTTTGCAATAAGATAATATGACGTTGATTTGAGATAAATTACAGTTTAATACATAATTGCAAGTGTACTAGATGACGAACACGTCACTGTCTTTTGTGAATAAACTGAAATCAAATTATTGCCAGTTAAAAACAATAAAAACGTATAAATGATTAAATTCTATCATCGATTATAATAAATTTTGATTAAATAAAATCCTAGAGTACAATAATATTGTAGCAATCGGCTTAATGATCGATAAATCAAAATGTATACAACACATATAACCGTATTCCACTCGTTTTCACATAAAGCCCAAGTAAAAAAAAATCCCAAGTCAGTTACCGGAGTTGAACAGGCGTAGTCCAGCCGGGTGCGCTAGTGTCTCAAAAATTTTAATTCAACTATGAAATTATATATTAAATTTAGTTTCCACGGAGTTACGACGCTAAGGCTTTTGTTTGAAATTTCGAGATAAATTGCCCGTATGCCGATGGCAAAGTATTTTTTTTTATTTCCGTTGTTTGTTACTGTTTTTAACGATTTCGCAATCACCGAAATTCGCCGTGAGAAAGCACTACATAAATCAGCACGTCATATTCGATACCACAACACCGTGGAAATCGTGATCATTTAAAATAATAATTTATTTTATTTTATTAGAATTAACGCCCAATGGTTTTTTACAATACGACATAATAGATATAATAATTTAAATACAACATAGGTACTAAGAAAATAACAATTGTTTAACTCAAGACTAAACATAGTCAACTCGAGTGATAATATAATGAAACATGCTACAATTATTTGTTGTAGGAACGAGTGAAGTAAAAAGTTAAAAATAAAGGGTGAGCATCCTTACTAATATTAAAATAAATTTGCGTATCGCATCATTTTTGGAAAAGTTAATTTTATTTATGGGTGGGGTCAAAAGAACCCTGAAATAGGAATACGAAAGCAAACTAATTCGAGAAGCCTAAGATCGTCAATTCAACCTTCGATCAGACCGTGAATGAAATTGAGATCGAATTTATCGCGCCTAGCTGAAAGGGAATTGAGTTTTAGGG
Organism: Pentalonia nigronervosa; assembly: GCA_014851325.1. Classification (NCBI taxonomy): domain Eukaryota; kingdom Metazoa; phylum Arthropoda; class Insecta; order Hemiptera; family Aphididae; genus Pentalonia; species Pentalonia nigronervosa. The sequence goes on from JACXSJ010001149.1 coordinate 78,326, forward strand.
CTTGACTAATAGATGTGTGTGATTGAGGCGAATACCAGCAAAGATCATAAAACAGTTTTGCACACGTTCGATCCGACTAATATCTTCGGAATTATATTGTGGCCAGGTGCAACAGTCTCGTACTCAAGAACCGAATGGACAAGGTCATTATAGGGAGCCAATGGACTGCAATTAGGCGAACTAATATTAATTGAGTTTCGCCTAATAAATCTCAAAACACGGAAACCTTTGCCAGTGTCATATAGTTTATAATATTTTTATTAACTACCTACGAAGTCAGGATGTGTTATACAGAATAATCGAGCATTTCGATCGTTTTCGACGTACAGAAAGGGCTCGGTGATCCCATCAGGACTTGCAGGTAGAGCCACAGGTAGTTTTATTCGTCATTATAACCGTTTTCGATTGCGTATGTAATATCACGCTCTGTTCCGCTGAACAATAGTAAATTATTATAGTTTTCTCGAATCCCTCTACCACTAGATTGCGAAACCGCGATGATGATCATTTTACAGCACACGGCAACAAATAGGTACGATGACGCCATCTGGTATATTATTATACCGAGGTGGTAATACAAAAGTTCTTCTGCCGCCTTTGAGTTTCGAGTCGCTATCTGCCGGTGGACTTTATAATGGACCGTTTTACTTCAAAAGTTGTGTGCATGAGCTTTACACATCGTTCGTGCGACGAACTAAATATCGAACGATACGATTTTAAAACTTACAATGCAAGACACGTTTATAATGATAATCGTCTGACTAAGACGACTGTGTCGTAATATAATTTTGGTTTCGCAGATAAATCAAATACGACGTGTATCTTATGACCGATCATGTATTGTGTTTTTTTTTTTTTTTTTTTTTTAATGTTTATTTTTTCACGTTGAAATGCTTAAAACTTTAAGACAAAAGTCAGTGGCTGACGCCAATGAATCGTAACAGTCCAAAATTCAATCAGTAACTTAAGTTCTCTGAACCGTAGACTTATTGCTTTTTTGTTTGAGATAATTAATTTGAAAACTACTAATAATTGGAGCGTATGAGTAGGACTGGCCTGTGGACAGTAATTTAATTCCGTGTGTATTTAATTAGGTGAGTGAAATACGTTTGTAAAACGTACGTATATTCTGTTTTGTATTAATATACATTTTTTTTTTTTTTACCGTAAATGTTTACTGAAGTGCTTATAGTAATAATGAAAATAAAAAAAACTTAATGACGTACACGAGTGTACCCTACGACATTTAATGTCGTCCAATTAAATTATTCTTAGGCATAATATATTATATATATATATATATCATAACATAATATAATATTGTATTTGTTTTAAAATTTTACCACTGTATACGACTATCGTGAATGTATTGGTAATAAACTAATTCAAAAATTGTTATGGTATGCCCAATATTCTATTAATATTTAATACATTTAAATCATGCAAATAACTATTATAGACATCGTGTTCTATAAGCGTACGGAAAAAATAATATTACCATATTTTACATTATAGTCATATAGGTAAATAAAATATGATTTTAATAATTATTGTGTACAATATTATCAATAATTGTGAATATATTGAATACTATAATAAAATAATTAAAGTCTTACATTTTTGGATTAGTCATGACATTGGTATATCTAATCAAAACAGTAAATATTGTTGGTTTTAATTTGTAACCGACAAAATATTATTAAAATTAACACTAAAAGTAGTATTATTTTGTCTGTTAGTTTTCATGTATCTCTTAAATAAAATCAATTTGTTTGCGTAAAATATCATAAGTCATGTGTAAATAAAATATACCAGAAATATTATGAAAACGTGTAAAAGTAAACAAACGTTTCTGAGATCAAAAATTAGATTATCAACAACTGTAGGCAACTTAACGAAGTGAATATTTTCGAAAAATAAATTAACGGAATAATGTATGATGAACACGCGTCTAATTAATAATATTGTAAATAAATATTATATATGACGTAAGAGAAAATCATGACTCGTGATTTATAAAATATTAAAACGTACGTCTTGATTGTGACACGGTGCTTATTTAATGTAATTATTTTGAACAAGCATAACAGAGATGTATTAAGTATGTGTATGTCGTTGTGTGTTAAATTGTTATAAAATAATATATTATATTATTTACACGTAAATTATTTATTCGAGTAACAAAAAAGAAAAATACTTGTAATTTGTTTTATGATTAACTATCAAAAAAATATGCAGTATGTCGAACGTACGATAAATTAATTTATGTTTTTTTTTTTTTTTTTTTAATATGCAGATTTATAAATTTACAACACATGATTCTACTGCGTAACAGAATAAATACCACGTAAAACACAGACGATTAAAAAATAATGATCAAGTAATTCTCGAATAATTGTTTTTGAATACGACTTTTTGTATATTTTGCTTTTTGTCTAGCACTGAACTTCCGATGTATAAGTACAATTAATATAAAATATCTAAAAATTCGAAAAAAATTATTATGCATACGTCATTTCAATGAAACAATATTATTTTATTTAGGTTTAACATTAAAGTACGATCAAACTGTTGATATAATTAAAAAAAATGATTTCTTTAGAAACTGCGTTAAAAAAACAACTGGAGAAAATATTAAAAAACCAGGCAGACACTTTAAGGGTCTATAACCATATCAATATTAAAATACAAAGTTAGATTATTGGTATAAAAATAATAAACCCACTCAGTAGAATAGTAATTATAATAATAGTCATCCCAGATCGCAGGATATTAATAATTTTAGGTCAATTAAATTATATGTCTCTAGTTGAGATCGAACAAGTGATATTTTAAGATATTCGATTTTTAATAATCTAAATTCAACATTTTATACGTTTAAAATAATATTCAAATCAAATAGGAGCCGGGAAAAGAAATTTGAAATCTTATCGATCTTAAGTAGACGAATAACGAATTTAAATCAGTTTTCATTAGTATAATAATTTCATTAGTCATTACTAGGTGCATCGCTGTGATTGACAACATTCTTCTTTAACACCATTTCAAAATACGATATCGATCTGAGATCACAAAATTAGAACTTCTCTGACGAATATACCAATATAAAAATATACAAATGATGTATGTGATTAGAGAATTTCAAAAAACTTTTTTATCCCTACTGTCTGTTGCAACGTCATCCGCTTACAATTTTGAAAAAAAAGTAGCCAAATCTATCAACAACTCAATTTTACGAAATTTTACTTAAAAAAATGTCGATATTCTAGTAAATATTATATAAGAAGTACTAAGTATTTTGTTAAGTTAAACACAATAATGATTTTATGAAAAAATCATTATTTTTTTTTTCAAATCAAAAAAGTCAACGTAAATAAAGCTATTGACGAGTTCTAACTTATTTCCAACATTTTTATCTGATTTTGATGTATAATCACTTGCTTGGACTTTTGAAAATAAATATTTTTGATACGCCTAATAATATTATTATTATCTACACTGGGACGCAAAAATCAAACTTTATATTATTTTATCATTTAAAACTGTACCTATATTGCCTATACAACACGCCGTGTTACATATCATATAAAAACCACATAACATCGTATTGGTGTGCTCGAATTTGCCTGGGCATTAATTGCCTTGCCTGTGCTTTTACCGCTCCGAAAAATGATCATCACTCATACGTCTGTTACGTAAGAGTGCTCTAAATGATTATCAGCATATTAATTGATATACATAATGTTTTACAACGGTTGGCGTTGGACGTCGCGACCTGTTGCAAACCAATCTCGCAACGCCACAACACAAAATGTACACATTTTTTTTATTTTTTGGTATTTGATTTTTCGCTTCTCCATACACATTATGTGCGTTTTGAGGTTTTTTTATAATAATTATTAATATACATGAAAACAATCGTAATATAACATAAATACACGTATGCTGTTGCAATTAATTATATATGGTCGCGCCTTTATACGCATCACGACCGGTTGAGTTTTTATGTCCATCATACTGTGTTCTGAGAAATCCATCACTATCACAATCACCATAATCATCATCATCGCCGCCTTCACCTCCACCCTCAGTGACGTATTTCCACTATCGATTATCAAGTCATCTCCCACAATCGCTTACGTGAGTCGGCTATAATTCTATTTTATTATTATATTTTGTCACTGCTGACAATGAGATGTTTAAGAAATATTGCGCAGTGATATAATTATAATCTTTGAGATTGGCAAATTACAAAATGTTACATACAACAGAATCGTTTTTGTTTTTATAAACATATATATTTCAGTTTTTTTTTTATCCTGAAGCAGGGCATCACACCGATATATCAATTATATTCACGTGGTCAAAGTCCTTATTATGAGATTTGGTATATAACAAAGTTTTTACTTTAACGGTGAGAATTTAGAAGTAAAAGAGGAAACGTCTCGAACCATCCAAATGATAACGTATTTTGCGAACGCGGAAAGACAATGTGCCGACAATGAAATAAGAACAAAAAAACAAGACTAAAAAAAATGTCAGTTACAAAATTACGATTACGAAACTCTCGGAAACACGTCCCACGTCGCAGCGGCAGTTAGTTATAAAAAATGTTATTGACGAGCACAACATTTTACCGTGATGGAACAGAACATTGCAACGGTCGAATGATAATAGCGTTGTCATGACCACATAACCACGACACATCACAGAGGTATCGAAAAAAATATACCAAAAACGGTCATCGTCATTGTACGCACAATTTAGTTTTATAAGTTTGTAACTGACGACGGTATTACGATATTGCCACATACATAATAATAATAATAGAAAGCCTTAAGGGCCCTGTGGCTCGTGGGTCTTTATTGAGGGACAATATTTTGGCAATATGAAATTTCGTCGCCACAGCCTGTGGCATTTGTGTATATCGTCAATGATGATAGCAGCCCGGTGGCTATCTACGCACTCGCTCACTTGTCAATGTCACCGCCGACCAAAAATGAAAAGCGTGATTTTTTGCTCAAAACAGGTTTTACAATAAAAACTCTCACGCCTCGTAGAGAGGGTCTGATTTAATTCATTATTTTTTTTTGTTGTTATTTTAAAGTAAACGATTTTCTACAGGACGTATTGGACTTTGATTTTTGATTATGTAGATTAATACAAAAATAATAATAAAAAAAAAAACCATGTAACAATTGCTCGTATTCAAAATCGTATTATATGGTTTTAAAAATCCAAGTCCAATGCGTCCCGTAAGAAGTGTTTTTTTTTAACAAAAAAAAAGCATTGTTACTGAAATCGGATCACTCTACGATGAGTGGAACTTTTTGAGTAAAAAACAGATCACGTGCACCTTAACTTAACCAAAGCGAGATGATTACATGTTATAATCATACGTCTAAAATATTATCGTAGGCATAATATTATTATTTTTTGATCTAAAATATGATATCGACATCTACCTACGAGGCTATTATTGTTTAAAATTTTATTTACATTTGATTTACAATATATTGCATTTAGCTAATTTCATTTCCATTAGGAAGTTAACAATATTTAAATTTGATCAGAGACCCAGTTATAAATTGTAATGCTTCTCAGCATTGTTTTTATCGCGATGATGGTAAAGGATGTATAGTTACATTTTAATCAAATGTCCGGTGGGGTTTAATTTTAAACAAAAAATGTTAGAAAAGCCATTTTTTCGAATAGCGTTGACACGTTGGTGAACGGAAAATCATCTTCCACCGATTCCGTTCGAACTATAAATTATAATTATAATTATGCTCAGTGGGACGACTTGAGTCGAAAACAAGAGTCGTCCGTTACCGTTCTGTTATCAGTACCAGTTACCATATATTACCACTTTTCAAATGTTGTTATCGCGGTGATTGAGCGTCGGTGTGATGGTAAGCCTTTGTGACTATTAATTTCGTTCGTGGATTCCACATTGCTTAGCTCATGGCATATAATAATTTATCGTTACCATCGATCGAATGCGCATAGGATCATCAAGAAGAGATTCGATTGAGCAAGTTGGTCAGTGCATGTCACCGGTCAGACCCACAAAATATATAGGTCTGACCAGCACCGTCGGCGGAAGGTTGGCACCCCTTTGTATGCTTCCCTACGTCAAACGTGCCAGAGGACCGGCCGACGGTATTCTAGGATTTCATGTTACAGCATTGTGTGTTATCTAGATATTTTTTTTTTGTCTTTTTATCTTATCTAGATAAATAAAACATTTATCTGATTATCTGTAGATAATTAGATAACCGTTTTATTAATCTCACTTGATTTTGATTAACATGATTTTATTACAATGAGTTGTGCCTATAATTAATTAAACATTAAAATGAAGTATCCAGATAATTTAAAATGTCAAATATAATATGAATATATGTATTAAACATTTTCTTTTCTTATTAAAATTTATTAATTTAATCTATATTGTATTTTTACATATTATAATACATAATCTAAAATATAAGTTTATAAGTATGTGTAAACATTATAATTTAATTTATAAAGTTTTTAAAAACCTAAAAACTAGGCATATAAATATCTGGTTTTTTTTTTTTTTATCTAGATTAAAACGAGATCATCTTAGCTTTTATCTAAATAATTTTTAAGTTATCTGTGCCCAGCATTGTTCGTGTATATAAGTTATTAGGTTAATAAGTTAGTGTAAACCATTATTCGCGACTTGCTTTACAATATACATACTTTGAGTGTCTCGAACACTATACATATAAAAATAATTAATACTATTATGAGTACCACCTACTCAAAAATAATTCAATTTAGATTAATATCATAACCACATAGATTTAGTAAAATGTTGTAAAAGTTTCGTAAAACTCCAAATTAAACAGAAAACAATAATGTGCAAGTAAAAAAGAGTCACGAACAAGTTCAAAGAGACGAAGCAGCAAAACAACGAGTATTAAATAACTGCGTTGTTTTTAGAACAACAAAAAAGAATCTAATATGATGTACTAGAATTCTAAAAATGAAATACATACGATTTTAGGTTTTAAATTATTTCATTATAAAATCAATTTTAATCTAATAATGAACACTATAGATTTTAGAATGGTATTGATAATTATTATAGTGATGAGAAAATATATTGAGTTTTAAATAACTTCAAGATTTGCAAATAAAAGTTATTTAATACAGTTTGTAATTAATCGAACACAAAATAACATCAATTTCAATGACACTGTACTGTGTATATATATATATATATATATATATATATATATATATATAGTTCATTAATGTTACAGTGTTATTAAAATATGTCCATTATTAAACATAAAAAATTATATAAACTAAACACGTAATATACGTAATTTAAAAAAAAAATGTTTATATTACATTTACCAAATTGTACTTACATTTAACAGGTAAATTTTATATTTTTGTATATGTATAGTGCAGAGCTTGAAATTGGTTCTAATATCGATACAAATTGTTAAAAATCATCTCAAAAATAAAATGTAATATAAAAATCATTTTTTTTAAATAATATTCAAATAAAAAAAAATGAATCATAAATTTAAATATAAATTAATACCAAATGGCAAATTGTAACATCAAAAATTAGTCCGCAATTAGTATGCTAAATTTGTTTCCGCAATTCTTATGCACTTTTTTTTGGGTTGCGTATGTAACTCACATGGTTTCTATTGGTGCATTCGAAATTAGAAAACATCGACCTTAACTCTTACTGAACAACAACAATGTACTTATCAATCTTCGGCAATGGGAAAACACGATTCTCAGTCGAAAGTCATTGATTGCAGCAATGGCTTCTCATTCAAAACTATTTTCATATCAATTATTTTTATTTGTGTACAGAGTGTGTATACGAGTCACGCAATAAATAAAAACATTTCAAAACAATAGGCATGTGGTTCAACTATGATAGTACGTAAGGTTACGTGTACTGATTTCGAGCTTGACGTATAAATATCATTTATATAAAATCGCTTGAAACACTCTGATCGTTGATGAATTAATTATGATTTCACAATTATTTTATGTACTGAAAGATGGAGAAGTGTTTGGCTATGAAAATCCATTTTTAATTCGTTTGTCAATGAAGCGAATGGAGATGAGATTGTGTGATGATTTCGACGGCCGACGCGGTAGAAATAACGATTATATTATTGATATTATTAGTAATTTCTTTCGTAATATTAAAAATTAAAATAATTTATTCATAATTTAAATGTCAATTTACATCTTCGAAATGAATGGCTTAGACTATTATACATTAATTACACTTCGAAAAAGGTACCTGTAAAAATGTGATGTGGAACATTCCTTTAGTAGATGTAATAAGTCGTCAATGTTAAGACCAAATCGTTGTAGTTTTAGTTTTAAAAAATTTAAAACACTATATTATATGGTTTGCCATATCGTTTTAGTTTTATTTGACTAAAAATTGAAAACAATGAATTTCAGTATTCAAAAATTATTCAGAATTGCATTCTAATACAACACGTTTACATTTGGTTCAGTTTTTCATTACACACTATAAATCGCAGCCCTAATTATTATCATCGTAATAGCGCGTTCGTCGCACGCTAAATCTGTAACGGTTCTCAATAATAATATTTCGTTAAGTAATTCCGCGTTAGCGGAAAACCGTATAGTTACCATACCTATGTCATAATGAAAGTTTGGAGCAAGAAACCGAGATTTTCGGGGGTAACGTTCTGCTTCCCGGACCTGTCACCCCCCCTATCCTTGCCATGTAGTCGAAAAGTTAATTCGCAAGCAAGTCAACAACTTAAATTTCTCCGACGATAGGTACGCGATTATAATGTTGTTATGGTAGTTACATAATATTGTTATCCGCCTGGCGTTGACGCGATTTTTATGTTTTTCTCTAAACGTTGTAACAATTATAATGATAATAATATACAACAAATTGTGTGTAGATGTTTTTATTTCTTTAATTTTCACTTCACATCGTTATTGAAGTCGACATCAAAGACCGCAGCTACAATTATAATTTTACTGCCTTCGCAAAAATTGAACGCATCATTTTTCATATTATTTGAGTAAACCAATCGTCTTACTATGGAGCAATTTATAATAATAATAAAAAAAGATCGACAAGTGGATCAGACCGCTGTGCTATACAGTTGGTTTCGAGTGAGGTAACTGTAATGGATGTTTTAAATTTGAGTTCAATGATATAAAATCATTGTATACAAAAATCGATGCCAACAGAAAACGGTTATTAAATAATTCATTTTACTATTAATAATAATGCAGTAGATTGAAGAATTTGAGATTTTGTTGCATTTTAGTGAAAGCTGGAACTTTAAATGCTTTTCAAAAAAAGTGTGCTTGTAATTGGGCATTTTTAAACTGCTACTATAACAACTTATGAAGAACCTTGTATTACATTTTCAATCTTTTTGACCAAAAAAAAAAAATTTTAAAAATCTATAATTTCTTATGCCTACAATTAACTCAAAATGTATCAAAATATTTTTAAAATTTAATGGTCTGTAGAAAATAATAGTTTCAACATTCGGTGAAAATGTCAAATGTCAATAGTTATTCACCTTTGAATTACAACAAAATAAGAAATGTTCGTTCCTCGAAAAATCGGTAGTTTACGAGTGCATATTCAATGTTTAATTTCAGCTGCACATAAACAATTTGTTACATTGAAATTTAAAGCGTTTAGAATCTAAAATATTTTTTTAGTATTATTTTGAGCGCCGCAGTTATTATGTCTGTCGTCAATATGTCATCAAGCTGATATTTTGTGTGTGAAAACAAACTTGCCAACAAATTCGTAACGAAGTGACTGTATACGAAAGTACATTATTTCGTTTTAATTGGAAGCGGACATAAATATTTTTATATTTCTCTGAAATTTTACATTTAATACGCTAATTCGATATTTTGAATGTCGTGTGTTATTATCCATCAAGAAATCGTTTTTCAAATCACGTGAGACAATTTTTCACGCCGTTTTCTCGTTTCACTATTCCGCACTTGTCTTAAACAACATAAATATTCAATCGATAAGAATAATGACGACAAATCATATTTATTATTACGATCTCGGTCATTAGTTTGCCAGCATTTATTACAGTCTTTACGGATATGCATATAAAAGGATATAAGTTAAGCGCTTAAATCCAATTTTGACAACTTTTTTTTAAATAATATAATATTTTAACGAAAAACTGCATTTTATGAAAATTATTCAAATATTATCTCATATAAAAAAAAAAAAAATAAAGTATTTAAAATTGGCCTACAGTAATTTTGTAAATTAAACATCTCAACCGCTAAATCCTATGGCTATTAAATAGGAGATTTTAGATTTTAAGTAATAGTTTTTTGAATTCTCTGTACACCTAATTGTCTATGTTATGAGTTTTCATAATATTTTATGAAAATCTCAAGTATATTTTAATTTAATTAATAGAAAAAAAATCAGTTAGGTTGAATACGATAGTTACGAATAATATGTCTGTATTATTTTTGTGTCTATAATTTTCAACTATCGTTTTCTGATTATGTTTTCGCTAATAATTTTTTAAAGGTAAGTTATCATCAAAATATTTTTACGATCTAAATTTTAATTTAAAACATAAAAAAACCATGGAAATAGGTTTTTGCTTACTGTTTAGTCACATTTTCGAACCAGTTTTGCATGCCCGGAGACTTGCACTTTTATCGATTATATTCGACGACATGAAATTTAATAGTGTTGAGACGTCGTCAACTGATCCCCAACGGACACCATTTTATTATTATGAACGATAAAGAGGACGCGAAGTCAACATAAATGTGTGAATTAATTTATAATGTCGTCTCGTCGTAGAACTTTCTCATTCGTCGAGGCCCGTCGTATTGTACCCGAGCTGCAGTTAATTGTTATCCAAGTCGATGGTTTTTATCTTCTGAACAAAACAAACGGACTATTTATACTAGACAAAGGTATATTCTACAATTGGATTGCGATTTTTTTTTTTTTTAGCCGACTACGACTTTGGAAATCTCTGTTTTTTGAAACGATTCGAGCGGATTTCTCCCTACGACGACGGTTTCTATCAAAAAGATCACGCGTTCTCCTTCGCGTCCCACTTTATACGTACATTATACAGGATGACAAAATATATGTTCTTCCTTTTTTTTTTTTATAACGCAGTTATCAATAAAATCTGGTTTTTGATATTTTCAATTATACCTACTCAAACACCATATTCACGAATACTTGAGTTGGTTTTATATCACTTAAAAAGTGTTTTGTAGCGATACGAAATTTTGCCTTTCAAATGAGAACCGTCCTTTTTACTTGGAATTATTATGTATCTAAATAAAAACTCGAAAGAGAAATTTCCGAGTTATTTAAATGTGTATACATACTAAGGACTAAAAATGGTTCTAAAATAATTTTAGTTGTGTGATATTAAATCTATAGTAAATATTATACTGCGAAAATATTTACAAACTATAAAATGTTGATTGATTGATAGTATAATATTGCTATAGTTTTCAAATAACCACAACACCAATATTTATCAAACCTTTTATTGAAGTTATCCTTTTTAAATAATGTCTAAAAATTCGAAAATTACTCATTTAAATTTGTATTTGGATACATATAATGTATTAGTGAAATTATCTGCCAAATAATTTAAAGCAAAAAAAGTGAGAGTTACTCATTTGAAAAATGGAATTTTGGATCACTTCAGGACACTTTTCTCAAACGGTACAAAATTATGAAAAGTATGGTACCTAATTAAATATATAATTTAAAATTCTAAGAATCAGATTTCGAAAAAAAAATGTGAGCTATAGGCGTCGATGGCGAATTACTCAGTAAACGTCTTGCTGGTGAGGGATAAGAGAGTACTAATTTATTTACGAGCATATTATAATATTATGTCGTCGTTTAAATATTTATACCACCGATTTATTCTGTGACAAGTAAATAAAATTGTACACAAATGGAATGATTATTATGGGTACCACTGCGTTACACAATAATAATATTATTAAAATAAGTGATTGCTGGTAACGAATAAATAAATAAAAAGAGAGATTAAATGCGTGTCCCGTGTGCATAAGGAACATGACCGGACGTATTAAATAGTAAATAAACGGAGTTTATCGCAAACACGTTTTTACGCAATGTCTATAATTATTAAAATATATCATGTTATGAGAATTTACGGTAGTCGTAAAAGTTAATCACGAAGTGTGGATACATTTTTTTTTACCCGAAAACTATCTCAATCGTACGATATTATCGCACAAAAACTTATCGAACATAATATCCGTAAAATTAGTTTTTAAAAATATGAAATATTATACGATTTCAAAAACAATTTTAAATAATTGAACAAAAAAGTAATATGCATAACGTTTCTTTGTTATTACAATAAATTATAGCAAAGTACCAGCTACTTGGGTAATTTTTTAAACAATTGGTTTATTGGGTTTTTATAAAATAATGGCACGATCCCGAATCAAAAAGAAAAGATACGATTATTATATATAACTATGAATTGGACATACATACCAAGATGATTCACGGTTTTATAATTATCAAGGAAGAACCACCTATATATGAAACCTGTTGAATCGCTATCGCAGTAAAACTGCCTTCTAACCGAATGCCAAAAAAACACAAAAGAGATCGAAGAATTCAAAATACTTAACATGTTAAACAAAGCTCTAGGACAAGAGACCGACCAAAAATCATTATTTTTTTCTAAAAAAAAAACCAAGTTGATTAATATTATGTAAAAATGAGGTTAAAAAAACATTTTAAATAACTAATGGTCAGATAGAGATCAATTAAAAAAAAAAACAATAATAAAAATATTTTGTATAAACACGAGATACTTGACTTTTCATCACTATCATCTCTAATGTTCCACGAAACACCTCAAACATTATAATATAATAATAATAATAATAAAATTATTATATTTTAGTACATGTCGTCGTTATTGAACAATTTTACAGTACTCTTGGGGGTCGTGTGATAAATTATTATAATTATTATCATTTCCGTAATCGGCGTGATAGTATTATATATTTAATATATTATACATTTAGACTGGCACCATGCTATAATAATTGCGTTAAACAATATACCCCTAACGTCACGTTGTGTAAAATGTACGTGTAAACTATAAATAACCGATAACATTTATGCCGAGTGTAGATGATTTGCATAGACATAATGACTACGGCCCACGGATAGAGAGAAAAATCATAAGAGAACATCGAGCAAAAGAGACGGAGTATATCATCGATAGTATCACGGGAAAAACCATACCAAATAATTTGTGATATATTAATGTGTTATATTATTTTTACTGATAATAACAATAATAAAGAAATTATAAATTCTATGGAGTAAAAACGGAATAAAAAAATAACGATAAAATATTTTTCAGGATACTTCCAACATTCTATCTTTCTCACTCAATATCTAGCTGTCGTGCAGTAGGCGGAGGGAGTGTTATAACATATCCTATAAAGAAGTGGAATAAGGCCCATAGTTATTATGTCTATAATTATTCGGTACACTATTACACTATGATAGTAAAATACGTGTGTAATCGAGTAGAATAGTGTGTACTGAAATAATTATTGTAGTTTTCAAATAAAGTCTACGGTTACATTTTGTCAATTATCTAGTCCCTCGAGCTTTCCCGCTCAGTGGCGTGTATTGGTTTTCTCTGCCTATATATATATATATATATATATATATATATATATATATATATATATATATATAAACTCGTCTACCCCATCCCTCCTAAAATTACAAAATATATATTTGAATGTACATTTTGCTATAATATTATCTTCCATAAAAATAGATATATTATTAATGATTTGATTAACATTTTCTACATAAAAATATTGAAAAGTTTGATTTCATCAAATCATAAATAGTTTTTGCGTTTTGTAAAAAAAAAAAAAAATGTTAATACAATTTGTCACCCCTAAAATTTCACCGCTATATTCCTACTTCTATAGGGTCTATGCCTAAATATTCCTCTGGATACACTGTGTACGAATAATAATGTAACAGAAATAACTGATAAAATATAACAGCAATTCTACAAGTATGTAAGAGTTGACTCCGATCAATATTTTGGTTATGATTTTTTTTAGGTTTGATTGCCGCTATTTTTTTTTTTATCTGCTCTTTGAATACTGCAACTATGATGTTTACTCGAAAGAACTAAACACCTACATATTATATTAGAATACTGACATTCTGCTGTCACGTTTTCGTTTTTTTCTTTTACAAAAATTATCGTATTTCAAACAAATTAATGTTAAAACCATAAAATATTACTATTATAACACTGATGTCGCGTGTTGTAGGCATTAACAACAAACACCGCTGACATCAATTTATAGGCTATTAAATTATCTGACAATTATTATTTTGTTATTTGAAAGCACGGATTAATCAAAACACCCCGTGTGCATCATTCATATGGTTATTTATTAAAATGTATTTTTAAACTTTATACATTTTCATAAAATATAAATTTTAACAGATTGTTCAAACAGACGATCAGTGACCGATTGAAAACTAATAATAGACGAGATGACTTGCAAGGGGCTTTTCAACACAACTCGAAAATATGTCTATCTAAAAAATATTGTTTTAGAATGATGATGACAATTAATTTCATATATTGCATTAAATTAAGTGTTAATATAATAATATTTATTGTACCAATGTGAATTTGAAATCGACTAGAGTCCGATTTTCCAATACTAGTTTTAACATAATTTAATATTTGTTAAGGATCAACCCCAAAAGCCAACTCCCTACATATTAGCAAATAAACAATTTATACACAAATATTTTATTTTTGTAGACAAAAGTACATTCTGCTCTTGACGAACAAAAAAAAAAAAAATAAATAAATAACAATTAACAAACTGCGGATTAATACTTTATTTTATATTTTTTTTTCAGTATCGACGGAACAAATGACCGTTTTTTAATATAAACGTCAATTGAAACGAAAATAATTAACTATTTATATGAAAAATCACACAAAACAGAAAACGTACACGTGTATGAAAGGTATTAGGTATAACCGATTGTGTCGACTAAAATATTATAACATTAAATAATAACTAAGATAAAAATAACTTTGGTCAAAAAAGCCAAAGACACCTCTTCTGGGTTAATAACACGGTTCAAAAACGGTGTTGTCAGGAGAGAAAAAATGATGATAAAAGAACAACCATCCAACCCACTTTCGAGTAAACAACACAAGAATGATCGAAAAAACCATCTACGAAACGAATATATTATTGAAACAACATATAAAATTATTATAAACGTAAAACAAATATATTAGTACGTCCCACGTTGAAGTGAAATATATATTCCATTATCTCAGCTCTTTAAAACGAATAATATTAAATTATTGCGGGGAACGAGCAAAGTTGTTTGTCTTATTACAACGTAAAATGCGTTTGGGGATGCATAATGAGTTTTTTTTTTTAAAAAAAATTCTCCATTTTGAGGAATGCGTCGAGCAAGTCAATGAGCTCAACGTCATCGTCGATAGAGAACATTTTTTGACGAGCGTTGTATAATAGTGTTAAATTATATGAATGCGTTAAAATATTCGTTTCCAATCGTTCGAGCAACGATTATTATAACAACTGTATATTAAGGCACGTTTTACGTTTAAGTCCCGCGAACCAAAATTTATGACCAAATTCGGTCTGAAAATTTACCTAACGCTGTAAAAAAAAAAACATTTTCCTTCACATTTTGGTATTGTCAGTACACACTGTGTCAAAAATGCAAAGGTCGGTGTATCAATTGCAAAAATTTGAACTCAATTAGTCGTACTACCGGACAGAATATAATTCCAGATCTGTGACGGAACTGATATAAATTATATATAATTATACTGCTACACTTGGCGAGTGCACAGCGGGGATTAGTACCTCAAATATATATATTTTTTTTTTTGAATACGGGTATATGGGACGGTAATATATTATAGATTTTTTTTTACAAAACTACAAAGTTTTTTTATTTTATATATAAATAAAATGGCTTAAAAAATGTGCGCAAGTTTAATAAAATAATAACATTTGTACATAATAATTATGCAATAAGAACGTTTAATAATATTTATGTATGTAAGGTGTAATAATAGTAACCACGGTCAAAAACTCATCTACAACCTTGTAAACATAAACGATAAAATGCGATAATACTAAAGGATTTTAATTTGCGAAGTTTATTAAATGAAGATTAATAAACTAAGTAAAATAAATTATATATTTTATAATTTCAGGTTAATTGGTTACAGTCATCTCCTTCGTTGTCAGCTTAGTTCTTTTATTTTTCTTGTACGAAATTGAATTTGTGACTGATTTGACATATCGTTTTAAATAAAAATACACAAATAATAATATATATATTAGGTATACAGATGATTATAGAATATCGTATTATAAATAAAAATAATCAAAACCACAGACCTCATTGATCAAATAAAAAAAAAACAGCAGTATTACTATAATTACCTGGAAAAGTGTATCTCCTACAGTTGAAACTTTTTTAGTAAATATAATAAAAGTTACGAAACATCTGCCAGTTTGTGGCACGCATTACATTTGAGAGTGTATTATATTAACGTAGTGGGTTTGGGGTAGGGTACCCACATTATAATTAGCCGTGGGGACGAGAATTCGTTTATCGTGTCGTCGCCAGACTGTTGTGCTTCTACAACTTATAAATTGATAGTTATTTCCCAAGTCGTGTACCGCGTGAGTGTATACGGTTATCGATGCCTGGGGCAAAATCATTTTCACGACCCACGCCAACTGCACGTTTTTCGTCGGGTACAGTAGTTGTAGTGGGCACCGGGATTGTAAACAGTATACCTAGGTTACAATAATACACAATGGCGCGGTGTGCGAAAAACAGTTATTAATTTCTCGTGAAGAGGAAAAAAGAAAAGGAAAACGCCGCGAATATACAGGACGAATTCCGAACTGCGGAGACTTGTGGGTCGCGGGTCGGGGTCCGCGGCCGTCGGGTCGGTCGGGGTCGGGAAATGCCGTCGAGCGTTGCGCGATAAAAGAATCTCTCGCCCGGTACAGAAAATATGGGACACGATAATAATATACCGGCAACGGTATCCCGGAGAGTGGTCGATGGGAAACCGTCGCAGGACAGGGGAGTCGGTGAAGGCGATGGGTGGAGGTAGTGGGAGGAGGGGGCGACATGGTGTATACGTGATGTTTACGCAATAGTAATTTTCTCGACCAGATATTATTTTTCTCTTATACGCTTTTTGCAGCACATATACTAATACAGATAATAATTATTTGTATACGTACGGTGGTAATATTATTATGTGTACTGTTGTAAACTAACGATATTTATATAATTACGCCACAAAACTTCATATCGTATATTATCAACAATAATATTAAAAGTAACATTTAAAAAACTTTAATATAACTGTACATGCACTATACGATACAATCAAAAAATATGTATAACACTTAAGATAATTATATATATATATATATAGTTATTATTATGGAAAAATGTGCGTTGACAACTTAACAATAACACATTTTGTACTTATGCACCTTTTTTAATGTGCAACAACATTTTGAAATCGAACAACAAATACAAAAGGTCAACGATAGTACGATAATTTCGATAATACGACAAGACTCGTCTGTCCTAAACAGCACACTCCGTTCTGAACTAGTTACAATAACTAAGACTTAACTTCGTTACGTTGACCACTACTACTTTTTGCCAGATATTTAATTAATACCATTTTATACAATTAAAAAAAAAACAGTGTTTTAAAAGTCCTTAACTACCTAAAAAGTGATTCCTTGTCCTAAGTTCATTCGCTCTACGGATTTTCATCTCTTGAGCTCACCTCAAGTAGAATTCTCACCCGCCGTACACAGGTAAGATATTATATTAATATATTTCTTCAAAGTAAAAAGATAAACTCAGATAATATTAATAAATTAAATCATCTTATAAAACAACGGCATACAAGCTTAGCTAACCTTAACAAAATAACCTTGTTATTATGTAAGTTTATACTCATTACCCGAATATACTTCTCGAACAATAATAATATATAGGCTCTTATTAAATAATAAAAGTAGGACTAAGAAAGTACACGTTCAAATCTCTATGATTATATTTTATCAACGCGCTTAATTACAATATCTTAATTGATATATTATTATTAGTGTTTTGTTTCATTCATATTAACTTTAAACCACATTTTTGATTCATTACAAAACTATAGGGTATTGTCACTTTTTTTTGATCATCTTGTCCTGTTGTTCCGACAAACTTAAAATGGAGGGCGCTTTTTGTCCCGCTTTTAGAAGATAATCCTGTTTTGTTATGTTAAGTGTGTGAAAGAAAAAATAAATTTATAAAACAAATAAAAGACAATAGTGTATAAAATTGTTTTAGTATTAAAATACCAATTATCGAAACATTTTTTGTGTCGGCAATAAGCAGTAGTCGTATCGTATGCACAATGTAATTTATTAATAATTATAAGCCCGCACAACCAAGCCATATTCAACAACTACACCACCACTGTCTGACCGTTGCAATTATTATTATATTTACGTTTATTTTCATACTATTTTCAAACATTTTTATTAGAAATAACAAATGAATTTCAAATGAAAATGTAGTACATACGAATTCTTCTTGTCTTCAAAAATGTAAAAAAAAAAATAGGCAGTGTTTTGTACGGTGTGCAAGGTTATTTTTCAAGTATAAAACTAAAACTTATAAATAAATTATTTTTAAAAATGTGGCCTTTTTGTTCTAAAGTTTTCCTTAAAAAGTTTGGTTTGTTTTTTTTTTATATAAAAATAGTCATTCTACTGTAATTCTACGCGACGAGCTCGAATAAGAAAACATATGTGTTCTATACTCTTCATGAGTAGATGGTGATTTTCATAACTCATCTCAAAAACAGTTACGATGCTTTTGAGTATACGTATTAACGTGATTCGAATTTATTGCAAAATGAAATTATTAAATAGAAAAATTACTCTTTGTACTATTTCTGATAATAATATTATTAAGTTTTAACTTTTTTAAATATAATATCATATGCATTATCATAAATTTCATAATATTTCGAAGCAAAATATAACATAATATTATAAATGATAATTTTAATATATGAAAATTAAATTCCAAATTAGTTGTTAATTAATTCTTACTTATAAGATATGATGCCGTTCAGAAAAGTAAAAACTTAAGAATTATAACAACGGTTAATATTGTAAAAAAAATACTTTTATTTTTTTCATGCTATGAATTCCAATTATGTAAAATAAATATTTTTGAAAATGTTTAATTATTAAACTCCTTTTTGATATGATTAGTGTTAGCTGTTAAAATTATTCCCGACTATACCGAGGCGGAAATAATGAGTCGTTTAAAAAAATATTATTAAGGCATCAGTAAAACAATAATTAACTAATAAACAACGGGGAAAAAACATTTTTTTAATTATCACCGGTAGGTAAACACAACCTATTATTATCATCGTCTACAACAGAATGCAATAAATATTAATTTTAAATAATAATAATACTGTAGTGACAGTCCTCGTACAACTAAGAGCCCGTACATAATAATGCAGTTGACGGTAATATTATTTTGTTCGGGTTTGAATACGCGCCTCGGTGAGTTCGCAAATTGTAATAAAATAATAATAATATGTAAATAGTTTAAAATAAATGAGTCTGTCGCGTGATAACGATACTGACCGAGGTCACCGAAGTCTTTTGATCCGATCGATGGGCATTTTGAACAATAATAATAATTATATAGTCCTCACTCCATACCGGCGGTGACGAATTCAAGTTTCGACAACATTCGTACGCGAAAAACTACGACTATATAACAGTTGCAGCAGCAGCAGTAACGACTTGTGCAATAATCGGAACTCGTTGGTACGATAATTTATTATGACCGTTTTAATTTATTATTATTACTTAAACAACAGGTTGGTGGTTGATAATAATAAGTTCTTGACTACTTATGCGATATCGTATACGTAACTATTGTGGTTTTAAACTAGAAAATTAAAAAATTAAAACACGCAATGCATTACGTGTTTAGTCATGGCTAATATTTAAAAAAAAAATCGTTTTACGTTACTTACCTAAACGTTATATGACATTTGCGTTTATCGTTTTATCGTTAAAAATAATACTATCTAATGCGGGGAATGGCCCGGACACGGAATATAAAAATTTCTTGAATTGATGGCTAATATAAAAATAAATCGCATGGACTAAAATAATATATTACTACGAAACAAATATTTTAACTTTTAAATAGATTAGCGGATTTAAAATTATTTCGAATTATGTTATTTTTTGTTGAATGATATATTCTATATATTATTTGGTTTTGCAGTGTGTCTAATTATATACAATAAGACTTTTATATAACGGTTTTTAAAGAGGCCGTTAAATAATTACCGCTATTTATAGGTGACCGTTAATAAACGTGTAATATTTCCAGATGACCGCTGCATAAAATGCATAAAGAAAAACACAATTTCAAACTAAAAAATATATTTATGACATGTGCAGCACTGAAGAGAATGATTTATTATATAATATATATAATTTAAAACAAAAATGTTGTTGCATATTAAAATTAAAAATATTGAGTAATATTAATTTGTTTTAAAATTGTATTATTTGAACACATTTTTTCGCAATGAATTTCAGCTGTTTTTAATAAATTTAAACCATCTTTTTTAATGAGTAAAAAAACACCTAATTATCTAGCGTTATCATAAAAGTTTGATATGTTAACTCTTTAAACTGCCATGAATAATTTGAGCAAACTACGCACTTTAAATTTCTTACACATAGTTTCTATTATTTTATCTTATATTTTGACCGTTTTTGTAGAATGATCGCTATATAGAGGTTAATTATTAATGAATTTTTCCCATAACATTTGACGGGACCTAACAAAATTACCGTTATATGGAGGTGACCGTTTTTTAGAGGTGAACGAATATTTTGTCGTATTATATATTTTGTTACCTAATCGATTTGTTTTGTGATATTCAATTATTTTCGTTTATCGTTTTCCGCCGTAATTACATTTACAAATTGCAATCGTTTTTTTGTTATATAAAACGTTATTATAACGTTTGAAAGCCCTGAATTTATTATACAATACAATATTATGCGTAATTTATGAATACCTAAAAAATTATTATTATGTGACGAAGCATCAAACGGTATGACAGCAAACATCGACCTCTCAAATATTTCTAACAACTTCTATTATGTCAGTGCACTAATATTATACGTCCTACTTCACTGTCTGACTTAAATTATTTAATTACAGAGTCCGTAACAAATATAGGCTTATTATAGTCTTACTAAATATATAAGACACTTGTATCATACTAAAATGAAGAAAAAAATTTAAACGACCACAAAATCCAAACTCTTATCACTGTTAACATAGACGATACTACAGAGGTAAGTCCAGTGTTGATACATATCCGGAAAAATAGTTACTCATAATATAATATTGTCTTGTATCATGAACGATATTTATATTTTTATTATTAACATTTAAATAACAAAATATTTAACATATATTTTCTACCTGCATACTTAAGCCGATCGGTGCCTATTTTCTACATGCGAATTTCACAATTTTACGATTTTGAATCTTCGTTCATTGTTTCTTTCTTTACACATTATAATTTAACATGTGTTTACTAATTTATTTGCATACTTAAATTTAATAATTATCTATCACATTATCTATTTTATTTAAGTTATAAATTGTATTGATTAATCTATACCGATTGACGTTAATATACTAAATAAATAAATAAATTGTTTTCGAAGATTTATTACCATTAAACATAAAATGTTTATATTTTAGTATTTCGTGCATAGTCCTAAATGATTAAAGCAAAAAAAAAAAAATACGTTGTATGGTTCATTTGTATTTTAAAAACTCGAAACGAAATCGAATATTTATAATTTGTCAATACCGTTCATGTTTTATTTTTTTTTCATTTATCGAAGTAAGTATATTTTTTAAATGTAATAAATAATTAATAAATAAAAAAAAAAGATTTCATCAAACAGGTACGCCCTACTATCTAAAAGTAACCCTTTATTGTGTCTAGATTAAAATTCAATTTATTTATCCTTTCTAAATGAAATTGCAGTTATATTTTCTCAGCACTGCGACGGTAATACAATCCGCACAGCAATATAAATAATATTGTAAAGGCATTATATTGTAGAGAACAAGAGCGGAATACAAACGCACGAGAGACTTTTCCGTGGCTATTGTGAGCGGTACGTTTTCCGCGGACGACCTCGGGCCTTCGTTTTTCCATACAACCATATCAATATGTTATTATAGTGGAATCTACGCGTCCTGGCCAATTTTTCGTACGTGCTCGCTTTCCCTACTCACGGTAATGGTTACGTTTAGTCACCGTCGCCATCCGATAATAAGGGATTTAAGCGGAGAGTGCAAAACGTTTCTAATACGTTCTCGGCCGTATTACAAACGCATTTCACGCCGTATGCCGGCGTGGTTTCGGCTCCTCCATAAACCCAACCGACCGGTCTGTGCGTTTAGTTGTGCGGTTACGCGTGTTACCTGCAGGCTGTAAACATGAGTCAATGATGTCGTCGTACGATAATAAATCGGTTATTTCGTCCCAGCGTTGCCAAAATTGACCTTATTTTATAACAATATAAATAATTTAAAATATCGGTGTATAAGTTACATAACATGTAGGGGTGTTGTTCATATATTTCGTGTCAACATTATAACAATATAATACCATAATAGTTGGCGACAGGTGGTTTTTTTAGTTTTTTTTTTCACCTTACATCTTTCTAATATAATAATATTATCTATTATAGGTTATTAGTGATAATATTATCGTTTAGTTTATATTAATAATTAGAACTATGTTCTCGATTAAATAACAAAACTCTAAATCACAATTAAATTCCTCGTATATCGGTACTCAAATTATTAGTCATTACTAGAGCAAAGAGTAGTCTATGACTTTGTATATTCTTTTCTGGTTAATTGAATCGTATACTTAAAGACTACCTATACGAATATGATTCACAATGTTTATAATCAAATACTGAACATTTTTACATATATTGACATTTTAGGGTTTAAAAATCATATTGTTGATTTTATAAAAGCATCTTGTTTTGATTATATTTTTTGCAAATTATTTTGAAAGTGTATCGAAAATTAAGCACTTTGGTAAATATTTTTGTAAATCAAAATCAACAGTTATTTAATTGTACAATAATTAATAACTAATAATTTAATAATCACTAATTGATACAAAAAAAAATTTTTATCGCATATTTTAAATAATTTGACGCATACGTGAATTCATTGAATACATATTTTATGAACTATCAGTGTATTCAATTAGTTGATTATTGATCAAGTCATTACATTGCGATTAGTATTGATTATAACATTAAAAGTATTTTCATTTTAAGCATAAATTAACTATATGAAAATTAAATTAAATTACTAAACTATTAAGTTTCGACTATTTTTAACCAAACAAACGATAACATTATAGGTGTGCGCCGAATTTAGAAAAAATTCTATTTCACTCTTAAAAGTTCAAGTTATACCATAAAATCGACATTTTGTGATGTAAGTCATATTATATTCGAAACATTACTATTCAAAACAATTGCACAAGTGGTGAAAATCGTTTTTCGACTTCAACAAATTGGCAATAATACTGCTAATAATAATAATTCCAGAAGACTTTATACCATAAATGACAAAATCACTGGACAAAACAAAATACTAAATTAAACACAATATAAAAACCTTGGCATAAAAAAGAAAGATGGAACCATTTTAAATCGCCTTCGATTTAGGCATAACTTCGTAACGCACAATCACCTCATAGCTATTAAAGACCCTCCCATATGTGAATCATATGGTGTAGAGTTCACTGTCAAACACATATTAACTGAATGTTTAAACTACACAGACTCAAAAATCAAATACCATATACCATACCAATTAAGCGAAGCCTTACAACTAGATCTCTTATCAAACAACAACATCATCATCAACTTCCTAAAGGAAATTAATTTATATAATCTAATTTAAGCATATATTAAATGTAAATCAAATTCTAAACAAATGCATATTAATAACTAATGGCCTAGTAGCTGAATTTTTTTTTTATGTTCAATAATAAAAAAAAATAATAATGATGATATTATAATATAATTTAATGATACGTCATGAATTCGAGCTCGCATTATTATTATCGTGTGCATCCACGAGGAGGATATATCATATTTTCATATTATTAAATCGCCTACTCAATTAGATTTCTCGTATATACATAGCTGTTTTAATAATAATAATAATAGTAGTAACAGATGATATGTCGGGGGAAAACCACACGGGACACGCCGTACACGTCGTCAGTTATGTGCACTTGTACGTTGGGTATTTAATGAGCTGCAAGTAAGATGACAAGGAAGGAGACACAGACTTGATAGCGATGCTGATCCGCATCATGTTTAAATGGTAATCAAGAGATGTATAATAATAAGCTTTCATAATGTTTTTTTAGTTGAAATTTGTTAAACATTTAGTTTTTAATGTATTTTTTCTTGACAGTAATTAATTTTTGAATTCTAAAGAATTTATAAAAAAAATTGTATTTTTATTTACATTCCAACAAGTGTAATATCAAAAAAATATCGAAACAAAACACTTAAATTTAAAAAAAAAAAATTAAATAATCATCATAACATAATGATTATTTTTTTTCCATTTGTTATAAAGTTAAATTTTTATTATTTAATTAAAAATTAAACTATTGTGAATATGAATTAAAATTAAAATATATATCTACGTGCAAATCAATAAAACATTATTTATCAATTATAAATAGTTGTGACTTATGTTCTTTCGTTAAAATTAAGTAAAGTGAAATTTGTTATAACTATTATAAAAAATTTAAGTTAGTGTATGTATTGCTAAGAATGTTGAGAATCAATTTGGCTTTAGATCTGGCATATTTATAGAAAGTTTACTTTATAGCTCTACAAATCAAATATATAATGCCCTCGATAATAGTAAAATAACCTTAACAATTTTCGTGAACTTTTAAAAGGCATTTGATATGGTAAATAATGAAGAGTTGATTAATACTCTATCTAGTTTTGGATTTAAAGCAACTAGTCTGAAATGATTTAGTAATTATCTGACATAGAGACGACAAAAAATCAAAATAAATTAAGTACTAATGTCAAAAAAAAAAAATTATATGTGGAAATCTACAAGATGTGCTATATACAGCCCTATAATTAAAGTATGTTTGTTTTATATAGTGCAGATTCATTTTAAACTTTCATTATTTATCATACACTAAATAATATTACTTAATTGTATTTTTTTATTATTTGTATAATTTATAATTTAAATTATTAATAATTTTTAACTCTCCGACTCCACCACAAGCCTATTTTAAAGGAAATAGATAATCAAAAACGACTTTGTACATATTTTTTATTCGATCAATAAATATAAGAAAACGGTTTATACACTCAACATTTATAATAAAATAAAAACACATTTATTTTTTTTTATAATAGAAAAAAATGCACATTTATTACCAAGATAAATTTATTTGTATTTCTATATTATGCTCAAAAGCAGCCTAAAATGATATTAAAATGATCAAATGGTAATATGTGTAAACATTTTAAAATAAAACAATGAAGGTTAAACATAAAATTGCTATATAATATTAAAGGATTTATTTGATAAGAAATGAATATAAGAAATTATAAAATGTTCAACTTTTCAAAACATTTCACAATTAAATGAAAATTCATGAAAACTGATATCACTATAGGCATATCTAGTTATAAATCTTACGTAAGAGTAACATATTATTATATTCGAACGGGTTGTGGCCAACTCGATTATATTATTTTGGTGGAGATCTACGGCCGTAAAAAAATGTCTTCTCGCGAGATCGGTACTGTAGAAGAAGAGAAAATACTTTTGAAAATACGAAAAATACGTACCCTACCCGCGACGTTGGAGTGGTGTGGACCACGAAGTGATGTATTTTTTTCACTATTCAAAATGTCCAGAAATCTGAATAAAAATCGCAAAATAGAATTACGAATCCTGCATTAGGTACAACACTTTTATCGATTAAAAATAAAATATCGTCGGCGTCGGGATGACTGCAGTAACAATTAGCAGCCGAGTAGATGAACGAACACGAAATAAGCGCCAAGTAAAAAATTAAAATCAAATGTTGGGCGGACTTTTGACTTTCACGCAACTTTGAGATCGACGGCCGGTGAGTAAGTCATTTACGCTGCTCGTATTATATAATATTGCGTTAGGAGAAACTTGTGACTTGGATGAATATGCGTTATGTGCGCCACTCATGAAGGTACGTCTCGTTAAAAATAATCCTTCTTGGAACGTTTTATCCGCATAAAAATACAATATAATAATATATAATACGCACTCCGAACCGCGTCTATTGGTATTATTATTATTATTATATCTTACGAACCACGCGGACGAAAATTAGGATTTTTTATTTTCATTTTTTACCACGACGCACCGTTTTACCGGTATATATTGTGAACTTTTACCATTTCTTTTTTTTTTTAAACTTTTATCATTATTCCGCGCGTTTCCAAAGTTACGGCGTTCTGTGGTCGAGTCGCATTCGTCCGCGGCGGCGGTCAGATGGTATTATATTATTTAATTTTCAAAGTTATAAAAAATGAAAAAAAAACTTTGTACACGATTTACGGTTGCTGAAAGTGTATGCGAGCACGTAGGTCGGTATAGTACATAATATAATATTGCATATATATGTATAGTCGCACAACAACCCTCGATTGTTGCGCCCAAAGATATTTTTTTTTTTTTTAATTAGGTATATTTCAAAGAAATATTCGTCCGTCGACGCGTGTCTTCTAAACATTTGACGTCGCGCGCGTGACCTATATTTTATTATTTGCTATTGATGCGTATTCTCGTGTATGTGCTGCAACGTTATACCAGCTACCAATGATGAAGACCATATATATATATATATATGTGTGTGTGTGTGTGTATGTGTGTGTATAAGCTATAAATACTTTATTAATGGACATAATAACAGATTTCAGTCTTATGTATCAAATTAGACAAGAAACATAAAATGAATGATCTTATGTTAAAACAAGAGAGTAGATAGAAAAGTGCTTGATTATGAATGAAACATAAATAAAAATATCCTTGGGTAATACAAAGGAGTAGAGAACTCTGGCGAAAACTGCTAGGAGCCGTGTACTAGATTCATTTCCCAAAACCATCCCAACTACCCGTAATCAGCCGACGCATGTTAAACGAAAGTCGAAACCAAGTACAAATTTTCAAAATTGCCATACAAATTCATACATATTACATACTAAATATTGGTGATGAAAATGTTTAAAAATTCTAAATGAATGGTCCTGGAGTGATGTACGTGTCACTTTAGAGATGGAAGAGAATCCTCTAATCGGACAGCTTTTGGCCTAGAGCTGTCACGTACGCCAGTGCGTTCCCACGAAGAACGTTGAAGAATTTATTTTGTAACTTTGCAGACAAAGAAACATTTATTAGAAATACTATACAACGGTTAGAATAAGGAACGCCATTTGTTCCGGAGCAGGGTGTACTTTGGCACCCCTATTTATTTATTTTTCATTTTATTGGCCTGTCATTAAATTGATAACGCGCCGCCGTTGATCGATGGATACAAATTTAAATATATTGATCATGGCAAGAAAATCAATGGATCCCCACGATTCGTGCAAAAGCCTAGCTAGCTGCTTATCCCAATGATCGACGTAATATTTTAAATCGATATTTATTAATATAATTAGGACAAATGTAGGCACGCTAAAAAAAACCTGAGCCAACATTTATAATTAACATAAAAAAAATAAAAAAAAAAACCGGGAAAGAAATAATCACAACAGGACACAACTAATTGTTAAACTAATTGTTTAATTAACTATATTTTAATCGTATTACGCTCGTCAGCGTATCGTTGCACGCTTTTCGATTATTGTGATTGACGTTTCTAAGTCCCAGTTGAATTTCCCAAGTTTTCACGAGTATCGTTTTGTGTGGCCTATCGATTAATGCGACCAATATCTACGGGGTCCCTTTGATTTCCCACGTATAGAAATTTCTATTGTAATCGCGAAAATGCACATAGAAAAAAGCAGTTTCGTTTTAAAAACTCCCTAACCTAAGACATTTTTTTTTCAACCAAAATCGAATTCACGATTAGGAATTAAGAAGAAAATTCACATATTATAGATACTGGAAAACGAAAACAAAATGGAAGAAAATAAATCGATGCGAAAAAAATATTCGATACCTATGTGCGTAGTTTTATCAATATTATTTATTTTATTTCAGCCAAATCAATTACAATAAATCTGTTATTACCGGAATTTATGGATATTATAATTTATTTTATAGTAAAATACTTGTACAGTTATACAATTAAAATACGACGTAATTAATTAAACATATTATAGAAGATATTTTAGTAACAAAATTAAAATTAGCGTTAGATATAAAGGATAAGATATTATGTTTAGGCACATTGACTTTTTACAATAATTGTATTAATACATACAATCTCGTAAAGTTCATAAACTATTTTATCTTTGCCTTTTTTATTTAATTTTTTTAAATAATATCATTGGTATTATTAGAATGAGTTTTACATACAATTTTTACTAAACTCTTTACCTCGTCATTTGTTAAATATAGTTTTCACACGTGATCGTGGGAATTTCTAAAACTTGTTAGTAATGCATATGATGGTTTAATATATTTTCCAATTATTCTGTCTATAATTTCTATAACATTAATAACGTGTGGTTTCTTATGGATTGAAATTTGTTTAATATGTAAATATTTATTTAACCTAACAGATGGTTTCAACCATATAATATATAATAAAGTAATATAATAAAGTGCAATATAATAATATAGTAATCCACAATTCTATATATAAGTCCAAAAATGTACAATACCATTAAAAATTAAAAATAGTAAATCTCACTATAAGAACAAAATTTAAACATACTACAAATGTATAGGATTATTGCATTATTTATTACACTAATAATTAAAAGATTTTTTAAAATCAATAATTTTAGTTTTATAACTTTATATTATATTAAGTACTTGATTATAATATATACAAAAAAAAAAAATTGTATTTATTTATATTGATAATATTTTAGTCTTATAGGTAGCTTCTTATTGTATTAATTAAGTACACAATTTTTCTACATTATACTATAATATTATAGAACAAAAAAATATATTTAACTATTTAACGAATTTGTATTTCAAGCCGTGATCTTGTGCCCCCCCCCCCTACACGAACATGTTCAATAAGGCCCATTATCTTCTTGAAGAATAAATAAAATAGTATGT
Organism: Pentalonia nigronervosa; assembly: GCA_014851325.1. Taxonomy (NCBI): domain Eukaryota; kingdom Metazoa; phylum Arthropoda; class Insecta; order Hemiptera; family Aphididae; genus Pentalonia; species Pentalonia nigronervosa. The sequence goes on from JACXSJ010001149.1 coordinate 107,958, forward strand.
TTTACCGTCCAGCCACGCAAATACTCTAACCATAACCTAATCCAACCTAGGTATAGTTCAAATACAAAATAAGTACCTATGCATAAATCTATTTCGGGAATGTACACGGTGCGTGCCGAGCCGTTAATTCTCATACTTGAAATTAGTTATTGCAGTGATTATAATATTGTATAATATCACTGTAATAAAGCTCGTGTAAGTAGTTTCGGATAAAACATTACATACATTATTATAATAATAATCGACCACTTCGGTTTGTCTGCGAGCCATCGAGCTGATGGCTGATTTACCGGAACACGACTTTAAAACAGCAAAACGTGGACAAGATAAAAATCGCGTTGAATATTTAAAAAAAAAAAAAGAATAATATAAAATAACGTACAAATTAAAAAATTATATTCAATTTATTTTAATTTATATTGTTTAAAACTTACAAGAACTTTTGATTGTATTTAAAATATTTATCTTTATAAAGAAAAAACACCTGTTAAACTTCAAAAGTTTAAAGTTATAGACGCAGAATATGCAGTAAATTTTCGTCGATTTAATTTCACTGGAAAATTAATATTTAGATTGGAATACAACAGAAAATATTTATAAAAATAATATTTATTCTACATTATTTTAAATCAATTATAATGAAAAAAGTAACTCCCTGATGACGAAATATTTTATAAAACAATATTCTGTAGTAAAATATGATTCTTAGTTAAAATACAAAAATTACGTACAACAACATGCGTTTTATATACAATAATATATCAATATATATATATTTATAATATTTATCATAATTACTGTTATTATGAGCAAATTAAATTAAACGGTTTTAACATAAGCAATTAATTTTTAAATCGATACCTATCTTTTCATATTTTTTTTTATAATACCTATTCCAACAATTTTGCAATTATTTATTCTTTTTTTTTTTATGTACAATGAAACTGGAATTCTATATAAGGTCAAAAAAAAAACTTTTTTTCGCAGAAGTTAGGGTTTCACAATATATTCAAGAGTTGATTAAAAAAAAAAATAATAAAAATACAACCTTTAAATAGAAATAATTTTGTTTGAGGTGAAAACATACAAAAAGTTTAGACATTATAATTAATAAACAATTGGAAAATATTTTTGTACGTCGCATGTATTATTCTAACGGGAAATTAAAGAATTATATTTTTTTGATTTCTAATGTGTAACTATAATAGTATAATAATGCACGCCAAAAGACCAAAAATCATAATGTTGAATAGACGTTTGTGTCTAATTAGTATAAAAAAAACTAAATAAAACTCTATATTGTACTCTCAAAATTTCACATTTTCAATAATTTTAAGATAGTAAAATACCAGTAGGCAAGTGTACTGATAATAAAATCGCAATTGTATTATCAGGAGGTGGATGGGCATGAATCGAAAAAAATGTATCAATAATTAAAAACCGTCATATCTACTACAAACGATTCAAAAATATGTTACAAATTGTGTTAAGAAACAGAAATCTATAGAGAGGGATTATATTATTAGTTTTTTTTTTTTTTTTAGATTTTCATTTGATTTATATATTGTTAGTTGTATACGTGTAACAAATTAAACTATTATCAACAGTGTAATTATTTATATTATTATTTTTGTAGATAATATTCTTAAAGGAAGGAAAATAGGTTTTCTTCAATATCATATTATCTATGATTACAATAACGGATGATTGTTCACAATTCCTAGCAGTTGACATTATTTTTCTCATTATTAATTAGATAAGAGATTTAACTTATTTAGGTTAGTTAAACTTAATATTTATTGAGCATTGATGGTTTAGAAATTGAATATAAAACAAGTTTTCAATTCGTATACTGCTTAGAGCAACACAAATAATTGTTTAATTTTTTATTTTGGCCATTTTTGACCATGAAAAATTAAACTCAATGTTTTTATTTATAATTGTGCTTTATTTCGCCATAAAGGTTATTTGTACAATTTACAAAAAGCCATATTATATTTATATACATTTAAATTATTTATGTGTTAGTGGTACAGTAATTAAAATATAAAAACAGATTAGTTTACTATACCTACTTAAATATCACATAATGTGTATAATATTGTTTGTTATGTCATATTTTTTATGTTTTTTTTTTTATTTTCGGATCCGGTGGTATTAAAAACAATCTTTACTGTGAAACAATTTCTTTCAGATAAGGACTTTGTTTCTCAGTACACACATTGAATGTGCAGAAACCGATTTTATTACTTATCGATCATTGAGGTATATTGTATATAGAACCAATTTTAGTTGAAGTCTGCTCTCTGTATTAATATAAAATGGGACAAAAGCAATTTTAAAGTAATGGATAGTAAAAAAAAAAAATAATAATAATATAATAACATGAGAAAATATCAATAATAGCAACCTTTTCAATATTATGTCCTATAGTAACAACATTACCTTTAAGCTTTAAAATAGACATGGCTCGTAAATACTTAAATACTTTAGACTCGGGATTGTTATATTGTCACAACAATATTAATACAATGTAGTTATTATGAATTTTGAATTTTAGATGTAATTAAAAAAAAAGTTTTAATTTAGGAAACACGTCATTGGTTGAACATTATAATCGTTTATATTGGTAATTTTGAATAAAATTACGCGGAATTCAAGAGTTTAATATTGTCTTTTTGTAAAAGTTATGTTTTGGGATTGATATTATTTTTATTGAATATAATCCAATTCAAACAGTTCTTGTGGTTCAGTTTAGACAATGTTTAACATTTAAATTTAATAAAATTGGAATTTCATCTTTAAACTACACGATTGTGTATTGTGTAACACAAAGTGTATTCCATAAACTCGTAATTTTATATTGTGAACAATTTAATAATTGTATTTCTTCAGAACTACATATTAATATGTTTAGACTGTTCCATCCAAAGTTATATTATTATGGTAAACTCTGGAAAGATCATAGTTTTTTTTTTTTTAATTTGTGTGTTTAATTCGTATCAACTAAAAAAAAAAAAAAAAAACAATCGAGAGAAGAGTTGAACATAGTTGTAATTTAATTTCACATTCTGTAGAACAATGTCACTAAAACTTGATCTAAGTTTATGAAATGTAAACGGTTTATTCCAAGTCATCAAATTATATTTTTCAGCTGCAGTTTATGTGATCGTCCGATGAAGGTTTGTCGTTTGAAGTTTGAAGTTTCTCCAACATTGTTTGATCACACGAAACTTCACAAACGTGACTTTTCTCTTAACACAACATATACGTTAAACTTTTGACGAATCACAGAGAAATTTTGAACTATTCCAAAAAGTATTCCTTACAGTGTATCTGTCGTCTGCTGTATAAAAAAAACTCATTTGGGTGTAAAAGTAGCTATGGAAAAAAATAAATTAAAATTTTAATAAAAAAACACAAACGTACTGCAGATAATATCAGCTATTATTTCAATTACGATAGACATGAACCAACTCTTAATGTTTTCAAAATAATAATAATAATAATATTTTTTATTATTACGATGACCGTCGTTCGAATTTAAAAAAAAAATATATGTCGTTTAATATTCAGGTTACACCGGCTACTGTTGCATTACATCTAAGCCACTTAAGGACTTACGTGTTATTAATTACATAATTTAATCCTGTTTAGGTAGATCACTTTAACTACGGGTGTATGAATACAAAAACTATTAACTACAATAAATGAAAAAAAAAATTATTAATGCGTCGCGTTGCGACATTATCAAATTAATTTTATATGATTATAATGTACAATAAGTTCGTATGTTATTATTACCTACTGGTATTGCTCGCCGAATATGCCTACAGAGTAAAATAATTGCAATCATTTAAGAATTGCGATATTTGATACACATGCCTGTGCTTGCATAAATCAAACGGTTTTGCCACGAATCTATCGTATATATATTATACAAACATTTTGCAAGTCTAAACAATTCAATAAACTAGTTTACGTTGTCTACACATCTATGTACCAGGTAATTCATTTTACTCGTTAAATCAACAAGTATCGACTTTTTTCAAATTTTTTTCATATCATCACAAAATAAAATTATATGTTTAAAGAATATACCAATTTTTTCTCTAATTTTTTTGTATTTGTAATTTTTTAAGTTCTTCACTTTTTTTAAATTACAGTTTAAAGTTTTAATTGCATATTTCGGAGTAGAATATTTTTCCAATTATTTTGATACGTAAAAATCAAATTTCGGACTAGTAGTTTATGAGTTATAAGTGATACTGGGATTTTAAAGAACTTGGCGTTATTTTTCAAAACTAGATACGCGATACTCGTTCTAAACATAATTGTGTCATGCATTTTTGAATTATGATATGAAAATTTTTTTGATAATTTTAAGGTCATTGATTGACAATTTTTTAAGCATTTTAGGGTTTTTAAAGCATTAAATACTAATTTCTGTTTTTTTTTTTTAATTTATTTTAAGATTTTTGGTTTAAAAACTAATTTTGTAACGTAATATACTAACAAGTATAGTAAAACTCGTTTAAGACGCTCTTTAAAGGACCAGCTCTCTAGAGTGTCTTAAGCGAGAATGTGTCTTATACGAGAATTCAAAAAAAAAATAAGTGATTGAAATATCGAGTTCCTTTTTTTATTGTTGAACATAATTTATTGAGTAATACATTTATATTAATTATAATTACATACATATTTTTTTTATTTTTTTTGCTATTGAATTTAATCAAAAATGAAATATATTTATACAATATACATACATATGTATTATTTTTTCTACTTTATTTTATATTAAAAAAAATTATCTATTTTTGTTTACTTAAGATTCTAACAATGCAATTCAGCATAAAAGTTTTCTATTTTGTAAAAAGCTTTCCAAAAACAGTTTATTATTAAATTTTAGTTTAATTTCATCTCAAGCTGCATTAATGTAATGAATGGAGTCCAAAACATTAAGTTTGATTAAAATTTGATGAGTACTCTCCGTGTCTCTCAAGTATCGCTGGACTATTTTTTTCCGGTACTTTTGTTTTATCATTTAAATGATACCCTGACTTAGGGGTTGTAACTTAGATGTAGTATTTGATGGCAAGAAAACAAGTTTTATATTAGCAGTAAGAATACTTCTCGGGTGAACCGGACATTTGTGGACGAATAGAATAATTTTTCTCTTTTGTTTACCAAAAAGTATATCTATCTGTTGAATCCAGTTTGTAAATAGTGTTCCTGTTATCCAATCACGTCTTTGAGTAAGGTATTCACATGCGAATGTATGAACATTTTTGAAACAGCGAGGAGACCTAATTTTTCCAATTACGACTAACTTCAATTTATGTGGGCCGGTAGAATTTATACATACAAAAACCGTGAGACATTCCTTGCTCAACTTTCTACCAAGGTATGTCTAACTTTTAAAAACAAATGACGTATCTGGCATGAGCTTATAAAGTAATTTGAATTCATCAACATTGTATATATCAAGTGCGAAATCACGCATTAATGAAGGTAACGTGTTATTTTTCCACGAAGCTATATAATCATTATTGAGATATTCAGTCTTGCCTGAAATTTAACGGTACACAATGTCATTCCTACACCGAAATCTGTCCACCCAACCAGTCAATCCACTAAATTCGGTAATGTTGAGACTTGCAGCAATCTCCATAGCCTTTACTATGATAACACTTCCATTTATTGGATAATTTAAACCGTGAGCTTGTTGAAACCACTCTAATAAAACATTTTCCAGCCCTTCATATTTCCTGTGTTTTACTTTTTGTCGTTTGCTCTCACCTAACCAGCCGCTTTGTTCTATGTCATGTCTATTTTTCAATAATGTTCTTAAAGCGGAAAGAGGTATCCCCAATTCATTAGCAATATACATTTGTTTATTTTTCTCAGTAAATCCTTCATCGTATTTCTTTAAGATGTTTAGTTTGTCTGAAATCAATAGTGCTTTACGTTTTATACCACTAGCCATAACGAAATGACGATTGTGCACTTGCGAACGAACTGCACTTATTAATTCTTATAATACGAAGAAATATAGTAAAACTGTTAAAATAGGTAATGATAAAATAGGTATAGCGATAAAATAAAACAATAAGAACACGTAAACGAGTGAAATTTTTATTTTCACACAACTACTAAAATATATCGTAATCTGTTGAATAAAAGAACGACTTATCCGATTAGATAGAGAAAAACCGAGCGTCTTAACAGGTAGTTTTTATATTGACTAGTATAGGTAATATCTAGGGACCGACAGAAAACAACGTCTTATGCGGAAAAGCGACTTAAGCGGGAGCGTCTTAAGCGAGTTTTACTGTATTTCACAAAATCGAAACATTTTAAACAAAAATCGAGATTACGAGTAACGATGGAATATTAAATGAGAATAATTCTTTTTTACAGATTAAAAGTTCACTTTAAAGATTTGAAACTATATAGTACTACAAACATTTTTAAAACATTTTTTTTGGGTTTTTAAGGGTATTACATTCCTAGCTCTAGTTATAACTATTTAAAGTATAGATGAACGGAGTGGATTGGTATGGCGAGAATATCCCACAAAATGTTGGTTCACTACTCGCTCATCTAAACTTAAAATACTTATAACTTATAATCTACTCGTTCAAAATTCGATTTTTGTGTATCAAAATACTATAAAAAAAATATTCTGATTTAGAAAATTTAATCAAAACTGTAAAAAAAAAAAAAAAAACTTTAAAAAAAAAAAAAAAAATAATAAAAAATATGAAACAAATAATGTCTTAAACAAATTGTTCTTTTCAGTACGTGTGTTACAGCCGACCGATACACACGTGTATTATCGTCTGTCGCTTATCGCATTTATTAGCTCCCGATAGCAGTAACCTGAACCTCAACACTCAATCTATAAGGAATCACCAACAATAAGGTATGTTGTATAACTACGATTCCCCCCTTCCGTAGTATTTAATAACATCCTCGTTAGATCCTCGTCCATCATGATGGTCGATACTGTCAACAACCCACCCCACACTACATCCCACACCCATCAACCAAATACAAATAAAACCTTTGCAGAAACCACAGCAAACGTACATTTCCCAAAAAAAGATCAAGCAAT